>ML682041.1:21058577-21178689 GCA_007922195.1 Podocnemis expansa
CTGAGGTCCCCTTTTGGCCTTGGCCCCTAACCCCCCACCCACTGCTGGTGGCTTCCTCTCGAGTTTCTGACAGCTTCCCTACCCCAAAATCTCTGCTGCTGCTTCCCCCCCCCCCACTGTCCATTCCTCACTCCTGCCCTCCTGCTCTGGCCTTTCCTCGCTGCCATCACCCCTGCTGCCCTGCCCTTTCCTCACTTCTCAGTTTCCTACTGTTGCCCCCCTGTGCTGCCTTTTCCTCACAGTTGCCCTCCTGCTCCCACCTTCTCTGCCCTTTCCTCACTCTGTCACCCCTGCTCTGCCCTTTCCTCAGTGCTGCCCCCTTGCTCCCACTTGCTCTGCCCTTTCCTCACTGCTACCCCCTGCTCACTTCTCCGTTTCCTGCTGTTGCCCCCTGCTCCTCCTGCTGCCCCCTGCTCCCCCTTTCCTCACTGCTGCCCCCTGCTCCGCCCCTTTCTCACTGCTGCTCTCTGCTCCTCCTACTGCCCCCTCCTCACTGCCACCCCCTACTCCACCCTTCCTTCACTGCCGCCCCCCTGCTCCCTTCTCAGTTCCGTGCTGTTGCTCCCCTGTTCCCCAACACCATTTCCCCATCACCCCCCAACCCCTGTGGCACTTAAAGACTAAAGACTATATTTATTGCATGAGCTTTTGTGGGAGAAAATCCCACTTCACCAGATAGTTTGAAGAAGTGGGATTTCTGATGAAGTGGGATTTTCTCCCACAGAAACTCATGCAGTAGATATATTCTTTAGTCTTTAAGTGCCACAGGGCTCCTTGTTTGTTTGTTTGAAGTGCTCTGAAAGTATTCCAGAAATGGGGACACCCAGGGCCTGATTCTGTCTTCCTGCCCCCACCTCCATGCTATAGTGGGAGCTGGAGCAGCCCCAGGCCATAAAAGAATGGTGAAGCATTGCCAGAGCTCACCCAGCAAGACAGTGAGACTCAAAAAACCCCCTAAGGCTCCTGGTTTGCAGCTCACTCAGGGATTTCCCTAACACCTCCCCTACACCCCACCCTGAGTTTCCCAACCCCGTCCCACAGTTGTCCACTGATAACTATGTTATCAGTTTTATGAGCACCCCCCTACACCACCTCCTCCTACCCCCAACCCCCTCAATTACAAGCCCTGGGGAAGCTGCTTGTTCCCCCCAAACACTTTCTCCAGCGGGCCAGGGGGCTTCCCCACATCCCACAGCTGGGCACCTTCCCCGCATGCCCGTTGGCCGACTGGCTGGCTTCCCAAAGTGCCCTGGGCTCCCTTTGCCCCAGCTCCCCATCTCCAACCCCCTCAGGCCACACACCTGGCCGCCAGAGCTGCTCCCACGCCAAGCATGCCCCTCACTGCTGCCATTATTCCGGTCAGCAGGAAGTTGTGCTGGGATGTTTAAAATCTCCTGCCCTGCGTATGCTCGGGAGATTTTAAACTCCCCAGAACAGCTCCCTGCCAACCGGAAGAATGTGTGTTTGGGGCCAGCAAGGAGCTGAAGCTGCGGGCCCTGCGTCACTGGCTGTGAGGCGTGCGCTGGGGAACAAGGGCTGCGCGCGCACAGCTTAGAGGGAACATTGAAACTAACTTTTCCTAGTGTAGACATGGCCTGAGAGACTCGCATAGGACATTGCTGGCAGAGCAGAGTCTTGAATTCTGGTCTCCCAAGTGCCAGGCTGGTGACCGAGTCAACTGCACAGTCCTTTCTCTCCAAGGCCCCTGCACCCACACAACCAGGGGCAGAGGCCAAAACATCAGTGCTTAACCCTTCCCACCAACAGTTCACTTACTCTTTACAATTACACCAAATAGTGGTAGAGGCACAATTAGAGCTTTACAACTACAGGTATTTGGTCTATCCTTGCTAGCCTACAGTGAGAGTCACTGGAGCACTGTACCCTGCCACCCAACAAAGGAGACAAAAAGAGGTTTTGCATTCCTTTTTGCTTCTCTCGGAGGAACAAAGATGCGATGACAGGTGTTTTATCAACCTATTTGTTGTTTTGTTTTAAAAATCCAGTCTTATGTATCTGATTTTTCCTAAAAGACTCTATGAACAACTGGAGAGCTGTCAGGTTTATAACTCTAGGAAATGTACCAACTGAAACCTCATTATACCTGTTTGGATTTTCTATAGCACTCACATCAGGGTTAATTTAGACATTGATTCTGCAAGTTGTTTCTTGTGAGTGGATGCCGTGAGTCCATGCAGAATAATTTGGAAGAAGGGTTCCAGCAGGTCTCACTTGTCAGAAATTGCAGCCTTTGGACTAGAAATGAAGAAGGGAGAGGGTGGCCATGATCTATCAAACTTAGTTGCTCTGGATCCAGGAAGATAAGGAAATCTGATTTCCTTCTGAAAGGTCTCAAAACATTTAGGGTAATAACATCATGCATCTTTTCTTCAGTAGATCTCAAAGCTGTTTAAAGTTTGTTGTTATTTACATTTAAAATAATTGGCAAATTGAGGTACAGAAAAACCAAAAAGCTAAAATTTTCAAACGGGTCTTTGATTAGGGGAGCCTTAGTTTTTGCATACACAACCTCTCAGCCACTTCGGGCCAGCTTTTTAAAGGTATTTAAGAGCCTAAAGATACAGATAGTCACCTACTAGATATGTCTGCATTCAGGCATCAAATTAACTTAAAGAATTTGTCCTTTTGGGCCACATTTTCAAAGGTGTTAAGTATATGCAGCCCACCACAGCTTATATGGCTCTCCCCTTCAGCCAGGTCATGTTTCAAGCTCGGTCCCATTTAAACATTAGAGAAGAGTCCAAATAAAAAGAAACCCCAAGGTTTAATGGCCTTTATGCTCAGCCTTCAGCCCCCTTCATCTGTTTTGGCCTCTTCTATCCTGAGGCTTGTGTTACTCCTGTAAAGAGGCTGCAAGATGGCCGCCCCCAGAGGCCGCAAGATGGCCGCCCCCAGAGGCCGCAAGATGGCCGCCACGGAACTGCCACTCACACCAGAAGGCAGGGGGGGCCGGGACAGGAAGTATAAAGCCAGAGCTGGCGAGCTCAGTTCAGCCCTGGCCACCCGAGGGAAAGGATGTCTCCCTCCAGGCTCCTCAGAACCAGCCCTTGCCGCAGCAGAGGAGGGTTAGGCCTACCCACCGCTTGCTAGCCCCGTGCTGGGAGGGTTGGCTGGGACCTCCCGTGGTGGGTGTCCCATGGGAGGACCCTCTCCCCCCTGCAGAGGACAGGCAGTGGGCCCACCGGGAGCTGCGACCCCTCCCTGATGCCTGGGCACCTCCAGAACAGGGACCCCAGACCTTACCGGGGAGGACCTGGAAGAACTGCCCCTGGCCCCCCCAGAGGCAGACCCCATGGAGGGAGCAGCCCCGGGGGAGCTTCCCCACGTCTTGGACCCGGCAACGCTACCTGAGCTACCCCCTGAGGAGATGGAGGTCAGCCTGGGACTTGCAGATCTACCCACAGTGGACGCTATGGAGGACCGCTACTCGGTGCCACTCAGCGAATATCCCGAGGACGTGGACGCTACACCAGACCAGGTCCTCTGGGTAGAGGAGGGGAGTAGTAGCCCAGGGGACTTGCACAACCCCGAGCAGGGTCAGCGTGTTGCGGCTGGATCCCCGCTGACCCCTGAATTCACAGGCCAGGCTGCTATTAGGGCCCTGGGCTGGGACACAGTGGAGTAGGGCAGGCCTGTGTCCTATCCGCTTCTCTCCCCTGTTGCTCCTGAGGCGTTCACCTCAACTCTACCCCACCTTGCATAACCCCAACTATATTGTGGCTTGTACGCCCACTTATGTGCCTGGACTTTGGGTGAACTGACCGACCCAACCTCCAGCTGACGTTTACCCCCCCCCCCCCGTGGGGTGGGAATCAATTACCTGCTACCCGTCCCTAAGGGAGGGGACGGGCCAGCTGGAATACCTGAGACAATTACTCCCCAACGGCCCACAAGGGGCACTTGCCCGGTGGGCCAGACGCTCCCCGCGCTTGCTAGCGCTTACACTCCTCTTGCAGGGGGTGGGGAGTTCCCTGAGTCTGTCACTGTAAGGCGTGTTTACTAATCTTTTAACCATTCTCAGGGCAATTCTCTGAACCTCTCCAATTTATCATTCTTCTTCAATTGTGGAGCGAGGAACTGAACACAATATTCCAGCAGCCAGATATCCCAGTGCCAATACAGGAATCCTTGCCTCTCCTGCTCCAGATTCCTTTGTTTATGCATCCAAAAATCACATTAACCTTTTTGCCTGTAATGTCACTTCAGGAGCTAATGCTCAGCTGATTATTCACCATGCTCCCCACATCTTTTTAGTCACTGCTTCTCAGAATCAACATGCCCATCGTACAAGCGTGACCTGCAGTGTTTGCTTGTATACACTTACATGTAGCCATACTAAAACACCTATTGTTTGCTTGAACTGAGCTTACCAAGTGATCCATATATTTCTGTATCTGTATCTGTACCTGTCCTCTTCATTATTTACTGCCCCTCAGGTTTGGTGGTATCTGCAAACTTTATCAATGATGATTTTATGTCTTCTTCCAAATCATGGATAAAAATGTTAAATAGTGGTCCCCACTAGAGCATGCCAATCTGATTATTCCATTTGCAATTTCACTGAAAGACTCAGTTAGCCAGCTTTTGATCCACTTAGTGTGTGCCATGTTCATTTTATGTCTTTCTAGATTTTTTAATCAAAATGTCATGCCGTAACAATCAAATGCTGTACAATAGTCTATGTATATTTATTCCATCAGTACTATTACCATCATCAACTAAACTCGTAATCTCATAAACAAATATATTAAGGTAGGATCTGTATTCCGTAAACCCATATTGATTGGCATTCATAATATCATCCTCCTTTAATTCTTTATTAATCAAGTCTCGTATCAAGTGCTCCATTATCTTGCCCGCGATCAATGTCAGACTGTTAGGCCTGAGGTCTTCCCATTTATCCTTTCATCATATTGGCACAACATACTCAAAACAACGGCCTGGTAGTTCAGGAAGGATTACAGGGGCATTATTAAACAAGGAGTCTGGTGGCACTTTTAAAGACTGACAAATTTATTTATCACATGAGCTTTCATGGGAGAAGATCTCATTTTGTCAGATGCTTGAAGATGGGGAGCTCATGGAAGGGGAGCAAACTGACACTTAACTGATGGCACGTTGACCTGACCACACAACTCTTTTATGGAATTAGTCCTCTTGACTTCAGTAGCCCTGCTTGGGTAAGTCAGGCATGGTCTACACTTGCCACTGTTTTCAGTGGCAGTCAAAAGGAGATACACAAGCTCCATAAAACAACTTGCATATCTCCCTTCAACGCTCTAATTTCCACTTACCTCAGAGGTTCCACTGTGCTGAGTCAAAGGGAAATGCTGTCTCCTTGACTCAATGCTACTCTTCTTATTTGGGGTGGAGTCACTGTGTCAGACTCCAGATCAATTGAGCAGTCTTGACTAACTGCTCAATTGAACCAGAAAGTTCGAGCTGATGGCAGCAAATTCGAATTTGCCTGCTGTCAGTATAGACTTGGCCTAAGATTGCTGATATGAATAAAGATTGCAGGATTGGCCCTTTTTTACTGTTTTAACCCCCCTCATGTTCCCTTTCTGGGTGACTCACCCCAATATTTGACTGGAAAGCAGAATTACCCTTAAAATATTTTCATCTCCTGTGGCAAGGTTCAGATTGCTGCCTTTGTTAGCTTAGCTAATGCTTGATGCCTGTGCAAAAAGCCCATACAACTCCCTGTGGCTCACTGAAGCTCTTAGCAAGGCCTTGCAGGGAATTCCCCCTGTACGCTTTGTCTGCCAGGGGGATGTGTGAGCATGTTGCTCTGGAGCACTTCATGCTGGATGCTTAGTGAAGTGGCACCAGCCTGACAAGACAGAGCTACACATCTTGGCCCAGCACCACAGAAGGGGAAGTGCTGTAACACTGACCTGTGGGTTGCAGAAAAAAGAGAAGGTATTACTAGAATTCTCCAGACTGCTGCCAGGACCTGACAGCTGCAATTAGGGATCTTGCCTGGCTGAAGGATAATAAATATAGTTAGAATTTCAAAAAAAAATATTAAAAAAAAAATCAGTGGCCACTTTCATCTTTTTGGGAACCATGGTTGAAACCTCTTACCTCCTGTCATCCCTCCTGCTCCCCCAGTTCCATTTTGAGGTATAATATCTAAAACCATAGTTATTCGGTGTCTCATTTCCAAAACCGATTCTTGTGTGTTTAGATGAGTTTCAGAATACTTTGTATAAAATCCACTCGAGTCAACAGGAGTTTAGCACTTGTATCATACTATGGGAGGATGTATGTGGGGATATTAGTGTATATATGCAATATTTACCTGTATCGAGATTAGGCCCTTTTCAACCGCTAATCTAGGATCCTGAAATAAAACACATGCAGAAGGACAACCTGCTGATCTATCAAAACGTCAGAAGAAAAGATTCCAGATCATTAGGGAATGGTAAGAACTACTCCAGTTCATTTGCCAATTTTTCCATTAGTATTCAAGCACTAGTTTTCTGTAGCTGCAAATGACTGATTTGTCCTCAAGGGGCTGCTAATGAAGAACAATAGCTTTTTAGCTAATATTATTAGTATGCCATTTACCTTCTGAACTGAATGCAATCTTGTTAGCTCAATCCAGAGGGGAGGGCGTCAGGGAAGTAGAACTGCAGAAATATTTAGATAGACTTTCTGTTTTCAGCTACAGTGCCACACAGTCAGAATGTCATGGCTAAATGTGAAAAATACAACTGTATTTTAGTTGGCAACAGCTGATGGCATTACTTTTATTTACAGGCATCCCCTCCAAGCCTTCAGAATTAAACCCAACCATGCTGATACCATAGTAATTGCCTAAAATGCTCTGAAAATACATTGATCATCCTACTGCACCATTGACATTTAAAGCACAGCTCACATGGACTTCAATGGGAATTGAGGGCACTGAGGATCTCTCTGGAGAGCAGCAGCGCCTCCCAGGATACCTCAGGCCTTTAATCCTTGAGTGCACTTTCTGGGAATACTTGAGGCTTTCTGGAATCAAAGGCCTGATGCAGGCAAAGCTCTCATTGGGAATTTTGGCCAAATCAGGTTTGAAGGACAGGGACTGAATAACTCCACACCCCCAGTGAAACATTTCCAGTATGAGAGGGCAGCAGCAACTACATTCTACCACAGCTGGCGCAGGGAAAACTGACTGAGGCAGACACTAGGGCAACCCCACTTCTTGTACAAGCCCCATGTAATCGTCAATGTCCAGGCAGAGCAGGAAGTATTTTGGTATTTAAAGTCCCATTGTAAAGAGTTAACAGGTTTGCATGGTGTGGGCTATCTTTTGGGGGTTGGACTGTTTGCTGGAGAAACATGGAGTCCAGTTCCATGTGTACCTACTTTTAGGCACAAGAAGTAAGTATCTGCTTAATGTGAGTCACATACTAAAGTATCTTGCTGAGTCGGGGCCTGATCATCTAACAGAATTGGACCTTGTTTTTGCACATGCATGTGACGCTCTTGCCACCAGCCTACCCAATTAGCTCACATAAATACAGTTTGAACTCCTATACTGCAGAGTCTATACAAAGTAAGTGTAAAAAGTATATCTACAAAAAAACATGCACCAAAATTAATTGCACAGAAGCAGCTAGAGGCACAGCATGGATTTTTAAGCATGGTTTTCAAAAATATCCTGAAAAAGGCAAGTGGATATGCCTCTCTCTCTCTCTGTTGCTTCTCAAAAACACTGAAGTCTTGTGGAGCACAGGAGTTCATTAGAGGGTCTTAATGGGCTGGAAAGGAAGATGGAGTGTGGCAGCTGTATGTAGATACTGCAGAAATGTCAGATTGTCTGGGGCAATCAGTAAAATATTTCCGCTTGTAATAACGAGTGAAATCACTGAGAGGTTTGTGAAACAAAAGTTTTATCAAATAGCACCTACTGTATCTGAATTTAGCAGGCCTTTTCCTCCACAAGCTGCTTTATAAAGCAAGCAAGACAGCCTGTTAGAAGGAAATTGATTAACTTTTAAATACCATCAAATTGTCTCCACTTACTAAAAGAGAGAGAGAGTTAATCCCTTAGAGTTTCAGATTGGGCTGATGAAAATTCCAGAGGGGGAGTTGTCAGTCTAGTTCAGCAAAACAAACATGGAGTCCTGTGGCACTTTTAAAGACTAACAAATTTATTTATCACATGAGCTTTCATAAGAGAGAATCCCAGTTCATCAGATGCTTCAGAAGTGTGGGATTTTCCCCTACAAAAGCTCACATGATAAATAAATTTGTTAGTCTTTAAAAGTGCCACAGGACTCCATGTTTGTTTACATTGAGGATATGGTCTAGGAAATCAGCTGGTCTGGGCAAAAATCTGTAAGAATTTCAGGAACTGTGCATATGGATGTCCAAGTGCTCCAATCCACTGGATTCCTAAATCCAGCTAGGCAATCCAAGAACATAGGTCAGAGTAATCATGTATGTAAACACAGCCAATCTCACAATTAATACTAAAGTCCTGCAAGAGAAATTAGACATGGGTGTTTGGTCTCAGGCCACTTCTGGAAGAAGCAGAGATTTTCCTAGTAATACTGGTAACACATGATATGTTTGACCTGTTGTACCTTGAGGAGAAAATCAGTATGGTAGAGTGAATGCCACAGTTCAGCCTTTAAGATGTGTCCACCTTCAGTGTTTCTTAGGGCAATGGGCAGGTCAGTCCCTGTGCAAGCTGCCCATTGATTTCAGTGGGCATTCTGATCACAGATTGAGGACAGAATCAACTGTGAAATCCAGCTAGGTCTATCTTACTCCACATACAGTTTTAAGAACCGTATTGGTACAACTTCTGCCCTCAGCGACATATGTATGGCTCCTGCTGATTTTAACAGGAGCTGTGTGTGTACAGAATTTGGCCATTTGGGTGTAATGATCTATCTGCCATAATCAGGTGGTGCCTGAGGCTAGTGTGGATATGCTGAGGAGAGGTGGAGAAAATGCAAGGATCTTTTCAACTCCACAGGGCACCAGATATATCTATCAATCAATCACTCAGTCTCTGAGTGTGGAGGGTCAGCTCTCTTGCAGTTCAGTCAGGGATGTTAATCACACCAAAGAAGAAGCAAGGCTGATGCATCCCCACCTGTCATTGGCTCAGGGAGATGGCCAGGGGAAGTGGGAAGCTCAGATGGTACCTTCTAAAACACACTGCCAGCCAGAACTCTCCCTGAGGTAGCATGCCCCCGTCCCACCCCCTTTCTCCACTCAACCTGACCTGGTGGCTATGCTGTAGGTAAGGGACCACAGTATTCATTCCAGATCGTTTGCTATGCCCTTAGTAGGCCTGGGCCCCCTTCCAGTTCACTGGACCCAAAAAAGAACAGTGGAAGTTTTTTTGAGATGAGATGTATGGTAGAATGAATATTAGCCTGACAGTATCACAGCTGGAGGCTCTTAAAATTTGCCCTGAGCTTCTGAAATTTCATCACCATCTGACAGCGACCACTCCTTGCCTTCTGCTTTCTTTCTAGCTCAAGGCTGGCCCATTCCACAGTAGGAAGCAGAACACAAAGGAAAAGAACAAATAAATGAGACATAGGAAAAACATTTTTCTGGTTTCACAAAGATTTTTATTCTGTGGCCAACTCAAAGAGAAAGATGCAGATCTTTCAGAATACTCTAACCTTCCCTGGAGCCATCTCAACGTGGCCTAGAAAAGTAGCAGAAGTCCTCCAGGTGATCAGTCAGTCTGGACAGTTTCAAACCCTGATGTAACTGGAGTTGACTAAGTCTTTCAAATACACAGGCTTTCAGACCTCTTCTAATGTTCAGTTAGACTTTGTCCTTGGGGATTCTTTCTGTGACAGCCAGAGACATTCCCACGATTGGAGGAAAAAAAAGTAAAAAGCCCCTGAAGACTGCAAATCATGTAATCTAATTTCATTATTAAACCTGGATAATGAGATTAGAGCTAAAATATTTGCATGCTACTTAATTCCTGGTCTACAGAGAATCATTCACAAGCATTGTTTTAGGAAAATCAGCTAACACTAGCATTAGGCAGCTTTCACTGTTGCCAAGAGTTCAGAGCCTGGATGTTGTATTTGATGTGAGAAAAGTTTTGGGAAATGTAGCCTGGGTTGCTTGCTACTAAATCCGGTCCCATAGGGGACTCACATTTTTTTCTCTCTTCAGAGTTTTCTACTTAATTGGTTCCTTCTTCTCAAAGCTTAGACATTTCAGGGGGAAAATTACTCCATGGTTCTTCACTGTGGGTCAGAAGCTCATAAGAAACTCAAACCGGAGCCCTGGATCCTATATACCCAAACTTCGTAAGTGCACTAAATCCAAATCTTGGACCAGTTTTTATTTGTGCAAATGGTCCCTATCTTTTTAATGGGCTGAACCAAACCTTATGGCTAGTCACCTCCACATTTTGGAATGTCTGAATTCAGGATCAGGACTTTGGGACTTAAATTCAGCTCTAATAATTAGCATGGGTTTCTGAGCAGATGGAATTTCCCATTCTGGCTGAAGTCAAATACAGATTTTAAGGTAGGAAGAGGAGTAAAGAGAAAGGCAAACAAACCGCTGACTGGAACCCTGATCTTCTAAGCCTTACTACATAAGCAGTCCTTTCTAACATAAATAACATCTCTGACTGAAGTGGGGCCTCACACAGACCTAGTTCATATCTCACCTCCATTCAGAATGCTGCTGCAAAGATTATTTTCCTCACCCCTTGTTCTGAACAGGTCACCGTCTTTCACATCCCTCTACTTGCTTCTCTGTCTCTATGCATCAAATATAAGCTGCTTGTATTCACTTTCAGGGACTCTCTCAATCACCTCCACTCTCTGGCTATCATCTCTTATTTATTACCAGGCTCTCACTGCTCGCCTCTGATTTGTCTGTGAGGCCAGCCTGCTCTGCCAACTTGTTAAAATTTTCAAGCAAGCCTCTTTGTGCTTTCGCCAGTCCTGCCCCTTGGGCTTGGGATGAATTAGCTCCCAGAAAACCTCTGCAAAGCTACCTCATTAGCTCATTTCAAATCCCTTCTCAAAACTTTCCTTTGCTATGATGCCTACAAACAACAATTAAGTTTCTGGTATGCAGAGACCACAGCCTATTAATGGTTCCCAATATCACCTCATTGTTTTTACTTGTATTCTGCCATCTATAATCAGCTGTTGTCACTTTTCTGATACTTAGATTAAAAGCTTCTTGGGTCAGAGTCCATCTTTTTGTTCTGTTTGTACAGCACTAGCACAATGAGGTCCTGGTCGATGGATGACCTGAGCCCTAGATACTAGTATCATCCAAATAATAACTATCAACAATTAAAATCTCATGTTAGTAAGGAGACTCAGCCTGGCATCTGCCAAATGTAGCTAACTCACTGACAGATGACAGAGGATAAGCTAGCATCGATTTGAAGGAAAACATTCTGGGATATTCTATGAGTAAACTAGATTAGGTAAATGTGAGTGCCAATTCAACAGTGAAGAGTGCAGGGACTCCACTAAGGCTTTTATTGCCTTAAGAAGCTCAGAGAAAAAGAAATCTTCTACGCTCCAGTCCATCATGCTGGCACTGACTGACTTCTCGCTGGCAACTTTCAGAGAGTTAATGGTTAGCCAGTTGATTTTAAATGCTTCAGTGTTTGGGGACCCTATGTGCTGCTGATAATGCAGAAATTGGGGAAAGCAGCAGCAAGCTCAGGGATATGCTGAAAGCATTAAGCTCCTTTGTGCATTAAAAGGAGGCAGGGACAAGAGAACTGCAGGGACCATGCTTGGCTGCTTAATTATTGCTCTCATGAGGTGATTCTGAGTGGAGAGCTGGAGTATAATATTCCTTTTCCATGAGGTGATGAAGCCTGTGCTGTAAGATACCGTAAAGATAATATTTCCTACATCTGAAGTAAGGTTTTGGGCACAGGATGAATGATCTCCATACAGGTAGTACTACATACATGCCTTTTATTTTTTGGTAGGACCCTGATCCCAGAAGTAACTGAGTGTCCTCAAATCCCCACAAGTCAAGGGTGCTAAAATACTCTTAATTTATGAGGTTGAATTAAATACATGCAATTTATTGATTTTTCTAACATTTTACTTATTTACACCAGGTGCACTGTGGGAACTGCTCTACGACTAATATTATATTGTAGCTGATATGGTGGTGGTTTTTGTTGGCAATTTCTCATGAAGGCGCTTGTATATCACAGTGGCAGACAGCTAGATATTGAGAGTTGGCCAGCTGTCCTCACAAGATAATTTCTCCTTGGATCCATGAGTCATAGGTAGGGGTAATTGGCAGCATGCGTTGACAGAATTAATGCAACAGGCTGAGCAGTTGCCTACCATTTGCGGCCTTCTCCATAGATATGGAGAGGGCACTGTGTTTGTATATGCAGGGCCTAGCACAACAGAACCTCAGTCTTAAGCACCCTGTAATAAACATGAATAATATTCAGTAATCACATTGGAGTCAAGAGCAAAATTCCCCTTGTTTTCACAAGCAAGGTCAGCTCCCAGCCCACTACACTAGGTACGGGGGACTGGGGAGAAGAAGAGAGGCCCTTGGTGACAGAAGGTCAGGTTAGGGACTGCTTAAAGAAACTAGATGTGCACAAGTCCATGGGGCCGGATGAACTGCATCCGAGGGTGCTGAGGGAGCTGGCTGATGAGATAGCAGTACCGTTGGCCATTATCTTTGAAAACTCGTGGCGAACGGGGGAGGTGCCAGAGGACTGGAAAAAAGCAAATATAGTACCTATCTTCAAGAAAGGCAAAAAGGAGGATCCAGGGAATTACAGACCTGTCAGCCTCACCTCAATCCCTGGAAAAATCATGGAGCAGCTTCTCAAAGAATCCATCCTGAAACACTTGGAGGAAAATAGAGTAATCAGGAACAGTCAGCATGGATTTACCAAGGGTAAATCATGCCTGACCAACCTCATCGCCTTCTATGATAAGATGACTGGATTTGTGGATGCGGGAAGAGCCGTTGATGTGATATACCTTGACTTTAGCAAGGCTTTTGATACGGTTTCCCACAGCATTCTCATTGGCAAATTAAGGAAGTATGGGTTAGATGCATGGACTGTAAGGTGGATAGAGAACTGGCTAGAACAACGGTTTCAGCGCGTAGGAATCAATGGCTCCATGTCAAGTTGGCAGGCAGTAACAAGTGGTGTGCCCCAGGGGTCGGTCCTGGGGCCAGTTCTGTTCAATGTTTTCATTAATGATCTGGATGATGGGATAGATTGCACACTTAGTAAGTTTGCAGATGATACCAAACTGGGGGGAACGGTAGACACCCTAGAGGGCAGAGACAGGATTCAGGGAGACCTAGACAAACTAGAGCAGTGGGCCAAGAGGAATCTCATGAGGTTCAACAAGGATAAGTGTAAAATCCTGCACTTGGGACGAAAAAACCCCATGTACTGCTACAGGCTGGGGAAGGATCAGCTAAATAGCAGCACTGGAGAAAAGGACCTGGGAGTCATGGTGGATGGGAAGCTGGATATGAGTCAGCAGTGTGCTCTTGCTGCCAAAAAGGCCAATGGCATACTGGGCTGCATCAGAAGAAGTGTTACCAGCAGATCAAGGGATGTGATCATTCCCCTCTATTCTGCACTAGTGAGGCCACATCTGGAATACTGTGTCCAGTTTTGGGCTCCCCACTACAAAAAGGACATGGACAAATTAGAGAGAGTCCAGAGGAGGGCAACCAAAATGATCAAAGGGCTGGAGCACAAGCCCTATGAAGAAAGACTGAAGGAACTAGGCTTATTTAGCCTGCAGAAGAGAAGACTGAGGGGGGATTTGATAGGAACCTTCAACTACTTGAAGGGTTGCTCCAAGGAGGAGGGAGCTCGACTGTTCTCGGTAGTAACAGAGGGCAGAACGAGAAGCAATGGTTTCAAGTTACAGCTGGGGCGGTCCAGGCTGGATATTAGGAAAAACTTCCTTACTAGGCGAGTGGTGAAGCATTGGAATAAGTTGCCTAGGGAGGTGGTGGAATCTCCATCTCTGGAGGTGTTCAAGTCCCAGCTGGACAAAACACTGACTGGGATGATCTAATGGGAGTGGTCCTGCTTTTTTTGGCAGGGGGTTGGACTAGATGACCTCGTGGGGTCCCTTCCAACCCTATGATTCTATGATTCTATGAATAGTAGAGGAGCAGGGCTACACTGGACATATTTGAACTTGTCCTTTTTGTAGCTGGATTACCATTGTGTATAACCTGTCTTAAAGCTTTGTCTCAGGGGCATTATTTCTTCTATACCTGGTTCAAGGGAAAAGGCAGAGCTGTCCTTTGCCTCATCTGCTTTGCTAGTGGCCATTTCAAATGATAAAAATGTTAGAGCTGGAAATGGTTATGCTCCCTTTAGTAGTGTGCTGAGGGCTGCACTTGCATTTGCTACATGTCTTTTTTTCTAGTGCTGACAGCCAGCACTGCATCTGAAGAGATGAAATCAATGTATTTTCTACTTGTGGGGCCAAGTCATGCTGGTTCTTTAATGAATGTCCGGAAGAGAAACAGACGAATCACCTTTCCATGATTTAACCATGACTTCACAGTTATATTTGTACAGATGCCCGCACCATCTTTCATTGTAAGTTAGAATCCTGGGCTCCAGCTCCCCAGTCATTGTCAAAGGTCCCTGATGTCCTTTGATAAATGTTTCTTGGTAAACAAACTTAGGAGCAAGCATGGGCCAAGGTGACAACTGAAGTTTCCCTCTCAGGCTAACAGCATCATGTCCTTCACTATTAAATTTTGTAAATGATTATTTACATTGAAAAAAATAAATGAAATGTCTAGACAGGACTCTAGATCAGTGGTTTTCAACCAGTGTGTCACATAATTCTGATGTGCTGTGAAAACTGTCTGAGTGTGCCATGAAATTCTGTACAAAGGTAATGAAAATCAATGTAAAAGAAACATTGTTTCATCTCAAACAATATTCTATTCAACCAAAATTGCAACTCATAAAACTTGTGAAGATTACTTCTCAAATTAAAAGCAAGGTATCAGTATTTCGAATCTAAAAGGTGAACATTCTAAACACAGGTGGCCAAAGGGCAAAACTGATATGACATATTTTTGGTGGCTTTCAAACATTCCTTCTTTAGCTTGTTGTATTAACTATGTTGCAAATCTCTCTAGTAAGACTGTAACCATAGTAAATGTAAAGTTTATGAACAATCAATTTAGCTAACAAAAGTGGGTATGCCGTGGAATTGTTTGTCTCACTGAAGTGTGCCATGTTGCTGAAAAGTTTGGGAACCACTGCTCTAGATGAGCAAACACATAGCTAATATTATAGCAAAACCCCAGCAACATTAAATAATCATTCAGACACTAAGGAACTCTGCTAGCCAGTCACCCATAAAAAAAAGCTCCTTTCCACTCCTTTGTTGTTCTGCATCACACTCTCAGTCCTCTTCTTATTGAGCAGTTGTCTTGTGT
This sequence comes from Podocnemis expansa, assembly GCA_007922195.1. NCBI lineage: Eukaryota > Metazoa > Chordata > Testudines > Podocnemididae > Podocnemis > Podocnemis expansa. The sequence continues at coordinate 21,074,040 of ML682041.1, forward strand.
AGCTTCCTTGAAAGGTTCACAATATCTGGGCTACTGTGAACCAAGATGGGGGCAAGTTCTAGAGCCCTGGAGCACTCTCAGAGAACACGCTGCTAGCTAGCCCCTCTCTTTTACAATGAGGAGATCCAACACAAGGGCCTTTGCTGACTGCAGCTTGGCATGTGGACTGAGACAATTCCTCAGGTAAGTGTGTGCCAGTATTTAGGCTTACAGGTTGTGTTAATATGGCTAGACTGGCATCTGCCATTTGCTCAATTAGACATGATCAAAACATATTGCTGGCACTGCTAACTTTGAGTACTGTTTTGAGTTTTTTTTATTATGGCATGGAATTTGACCACTGAAATACAATATTCTATGTGCTCAACAGTGTACACATGAAACACAGTAAATTCCTTGTGTGTAATGTGCACAATAATTAGCCACTGCTTGAAAGGATATACCTACTTAGTATATTCTCGTATTGCTGCCCTCTTAACAGCTTTCTCTTTTCTGAGGTTTGGGCGTAACCTCTTTTGTGAAAAGACAATCCACACAATTCAATTTCAATGTGATTGAATTCACATTTGGATTCACTGCTGATTGAATTATTAGCTATTGAGATGCTTCAATAGTACTGTGTCAGCTTGAGTTTAGCCAAGGATTAGAACATTACTACATCAGATAAATGCATTTAGAATGCTTTGAATTGCTCTGATTAAGTCACAAAACCTTTCTGCAACTGAGCATATTCCAAGAGCTAATTTACTTGCACTCCTAAAACTACAATAGCAGAGGACACTGTCATGCAGAGAGAGTCTGATACCAGTACAATGGACAGAATGTTTGTTTCAATGTAGTTTGAAAAAATTGTACAAATATCTAATTTAGTTAGAATTCATAATAAACTAAATTTATTTCTGTTGCATCTTTGCTCGGAAGGCCACTGTCTACATTAAATCTATTGTTCCCCCTGTCTATCTGGCAAATCATTACCGGGGTGGGGGGGCGTGTTTAAGATCAGACATTTTCTTAGTTGTATCTTGTGCTTCTAAACTGTGCAATTAATTTTCCACCCATTTACTCTGTTCTTCAGCTTCTAACCGGTATACAGTGCTTCAAACAAACATGAATGTTTTTCTGTTCCTTTAAATGAGAAAACAATTTCAATAAAATTTCTTATTTTTTAGGAGTTCTTTGCCTGGAGTCAGTTGTACTACCTTGTGCAGTGCTAGAATCTGAGCAGCTTCACAACCTAAGAAACCATCTCTGTTATTTTGGAATACAAAGAAGGGCACCATGCTTACTTGCTTTGAATCTTCCACTAGGGAATCAGTTTGTCCTGATATCTTTGAAAAGAATTTTTTTTTTTGGAAGCTATTTGTGTAGATCTGTATTGGAATGTTTGCTATTCTGGGATTCTACAGGCTTCTTTAACTAATATCTTTGTTCATTCTGTATATCAGGGTTTCAAACAGACAATGAGTTATATTTTGCTCTCACCTAGTGTAAATCTGGAAGATGTCCACTGGCTTCACAGGACTGATTCCAAATTTAAACTGGGGTAACTATATCAGAGTGTGCCCCAGTGAATTTAATTGTTGGATCTGTGTAAGTTTCAAGGCTGGGCTGTGTATGTCTGGATCCATTTTGTTAGTTATACATAAAGAAGGGCCTGAACCAAAAAACTGACTCCTAGCATTGCAGGCCCTGGCGAAATTCAGAGCTGAATTCTGATGTGAGATTTGCAGGTTACGCCCAACACTTATTCTCTAAATAACTAATGGCCTTACTATTTTCCCACTGTGCATCATCCTACCAGCACTAAATCTCTCTCACATACACCAATAGTATTAACAAGAACAGTTGTCACATTCTGGTTTGATTCACCATTGCGTTACTCCAGTTTTACTTCAGTGGAATAGCATGGCTAAAATTGGCATAACACGCTTGTGAACCAGACCCAGAATTCTCCCTAGATGATGACTATTCTAATGACTACATGAGGAAATCTTCTATTGGGGGAAAAAAATGTGTGGGAGATGCAGTCCCTATAGTATGACAGACAAGGGATCTCAGAAAGCCTGCACTGAATGTTGCAGACCTACAGCCTGTAAGCACAAGTCAGATGACCAGGGCCAGCCCCAAGCATCACATAGCCATAGCCTGAGTCTCATCCCAGCACAGTTTTAGGTTATACAACTTTGTTTAATAATGTTTCCTTATTAAGGTTCATGTACAGGTGGTGATTGTCCCCTGGAGTTTAGAGAGGGCTTTTGAAAAGTCATCAAAAGTTCTTTACTGGCTGTAGCTTGAGTTCTTTTAGATCCAATCGCATCAACAGGGCATCCTGGAAAGTCTGCTAGCAAAGTCTATTATGAAACTCTGTGCTGCTTTCTGATTTTTTATCTCAGTTGCTTACATTATTTGGTCATAGTGATTGTGTTCTAACAGAGGAGCATCATATTCTCCCCCTTACCCACTCTATTTTTTCCCCTAAACTACGTCATCTGCCAGCTACCAATTCTGACCCACCCCAGTCTGCCGTGATGGATCTGGAGAAAATATGAACAGCAAACAAGTCTCTTAAAGAGCCAGGTTAGACTGTTCCAGGAAGGATTCTAATGAATTATGTACGAAAATGATGTTTTGATTACTGTTGTTATGGTCTGGCACAGTAAATAACTAAAATACACCAGCTGGCAACCATTATGGATCCTTTTAAAAAAATTTAAAAAGCCATTACAATTTATAGCACCAGAACTAAATCTATTGTCCATAGTTGTATGTAATTTACTGTGCTAAAAGTAAATCACATAAAAACCCAAACCAAATAACTCTTCACAGTAGGAACAGGAAGGAAAAATTAACCATTTTGTTTTACCTTCTTTGCCTCAGTTAACTGAGTCATCAGTGCAGGATTTAGGCCCATGACAGACACCAGGCTGGGGAAGGCTTCTGAATCCAGGGAGAAGGCAGCGAGTCCTGGTGGGCAATTTCAGCTGGTTCTACAGAGGCTTTTCCTGTCAGTCCTGAGGCAAAGAGCTGTGCATAGTCTTGGACAATGGTGATCCCATCTTTACTGTAAGCAAGGGAGTCTGGAGCTCAAAGGAGAATGGATTTTTTTTTTTTTTTGGCCTTTTCAATTGGTTCTTGACCATGGGCAGAGGTCAAGGGGAGAAGGGGTGACCTGCCCACTCTACACAGTGCATACTCAATCAGAGCATTCACTTGCTTGGGAGATGGATTCTCCTCATTCTCCAAAGCCTCTTGTGGAACAGAACAGCATCTACTGTTCTTTCAGATCTGGTTCTCTGCTGTAGGGGAAGATTTAGGGCTTGCTGTGATAATCTGTGTGAAACCATAAGCTGGTGAACAAAGCACTATCCTCATCACATGTTTTCTGGAACTATAAAACAAAGAGCTGAGTTTCACTACCCTACATTGTTTAAAGCAGGTTTTTATGGTTTACATGTAGAGTAAGAATTGTTTTAGTAGATTTTAAAACTTCAATTACGTACTATATTCTGGAACCCACTACCAAGCCTCCTCCCATTTTTAGATGGTTCCTGAAATATAGCTGCATACTAGTTCACCCAAGGCAGGCATGTGAGATCTGTCCCCAAAGCCAGTTCCCATGATCATCATAAATACTGCAAAATACATGTACAGAATATATTTAGAGAGCTATGTATCTATACTAAAAGTTATATTCTTAAGGTCCTGACAAGAAGGCAGCTCACCAAGAGGTGACATCCTCAGAGATGTTCCTTTCAGGTGAGAGGACTTAGCTCCCTGTCTGGCCATTTGTATATTGTGTATTATATGCTTGTTTGCATCCTGAGCAAGGTGCAAATTCAGAGATTGTGACATCTACCAGAGACAAAAGAAAAAAGACAAGACATACCACAGAGGTGTGTCCTGTTTATGAATAAAAAAGAGGAGTGGTCCAACATACCTTGGAGTACAAAAAGCCACACTAAATATGTCACCTAGGAGGCAAGCTGATAACATCATGAAAGAGGATCAGAGCCAGCCTGTGAAGTGTTGCAGGGATTTTGGATGAGCAGCAGTTTATTAGGCATAAGAGTATCTTGTTAATTTATTAAGTCTAGATTCTAGAAAGTGTTATGATGTTATTTTATATGTAATTATTTGTTTCCAGTCCTTGAACTGTTACTACTTGACTCTGCTTTGTTAAGTAAAATGACACTCAATTTCACTATGACCAAATCTAAGCGCTGTGGTTAAGTGAAGGGGTGATCTGAGGTGGAACTGATAAGTTGCGGTGTGCTGTTTCTTTGGGAACAGTGAATATGTGGACCTGTGAGTGCCCAGGGGACCAGCACACTTGGAGGGCTCGGGGTTGGAGTGTGCCTATTGATAACCCATAGAATAACAGTGAGGCCTTCAAGGCATACAGGACAATGGTTTGGCAGGTTGGGCTGAGGAGCTGACCTCAGGCTAAAGGCAGGTGTTAGTGAGGCCCCTCACAGCTGTAGGCACCCACCCCCAGGAAGTGTCATGGCTGGGCAGGTGGCAACCCTACCTTCTGATTTCATGGGCCAACTACCTCAGAAGAGGAATGATCGGGGAATACCTGAACAGGGTGCACCCCTAATGAGCCTCCCACTCAAGTCAATGGGATTTTTATAATTGACTTTTATGGCAGCAAGACTGGACCCCAGCATAGTTTAAGTTACAGCCAAATTGTAAATACTCCAGCAGCTGCCCTGTGGATGAAAGAAAAGGCCTATGGGAGACTTGTGCTTCCCATGCAGTGAAGGCAGCTACAGCATGAACTGTCTGACTGCAAGTGTAACCCGCTGGCAAATGTGGCACAGGTCCCCCGCTGTGCCAATCCACGGAGGACAGGAGAATCTGACACAGCCCTAGCTAGGGAGCATTAATTCTTTTACTCAATTGGCAGCAGCTCCTAGAGATAGCTCTAGAGCAATGGTTCTCAGCTCTTCCCATAACATGGCACTCCAATGAGACAAACAGTTTCACAGCACACCCATTTTCTTCAGCTGACTTGATTGCTCACAATCATCACATTTACCATGCTTACAGTCTTACTAGAGTGGTTTGCAACATAGTGCATACAACAAGCTAAAGAAGGATTAACTGCATTAATGTGTCAGATCTACCAGAAAAAACATACGTCACCTCAATTTTGCCCTTTGGCCACCTGCATTTAGAAAGTTCACATTTTAGAATCAAAAGACCAATACCTCACTTTTAATTTGATAACTAATTTTCATGCGTTTTATGAGTTTAATTTCAGTCGGTTAGAACGTTGTCCCAGATGAAGCAATGTTTGTTTTACGTTGATTTTCTTTACCTTTGCACAACATTTCATGGCACACTTGGGACAAGCGGTGCACTGATTGAGAACCACTGCTCTAGACATCCCTGGTTCAATCCTGTGGTGTCAGTCAAGATGGCAGGCATCCCATCGGATGAGCCCATTAGCTTTGCAGGCAGTGCTTGCTTATCTCCACAGAGGGTGAGGCCACAGCTTCTCCTTGCATGCCTGTGTCTGGCTAGAGAGCTGCCCTACTCTAATGGTTCTGCACAGGAGGACAAACTTGGAGGCTCGCACACCATATAGGCACTGTGCCTCCTCTCAACCCTGCTCTAACTCCAGCAGCCATAAACAAGTCCCCAGTCCTTTGCTAAGAAGATGGTTTGGTGCATTCTAGCTGTCTGTACAAGTGGAATGGCTAGGGCTTGTCCTTGGTCTCAGTGAGTGGTGGCCAGATGGTAGAGTAAGTGGAGCTGGGTCACTTGAAGGGGAAGAAAGACCCACTGAAATTCAGTCAAATAAGGGCAAAATAGTTACTCAACACAGAGAAATCACTCAGTGGGACCACAGCCTCCCATGCTTTCACAAGCACAAAAAGCCAGCCCTCCCTCCCCCAAGCCATGAGCTAAAATATTACTATCCATTACCATCACACAGCTCAGAGAATACTGCAGCTAGAGGCAGATGACTTGAAAACCTCAGTGTAACTAAACCCTAATCTCCTTTCCTTCCATTTTGAACTGTTGACTTTCCCTTGTAGGTTGCTTTTAGGGCCACAAGACAATAGCTTCCTGCCTCTTACAGGTAAGGCTGGACAGCTGGGGCCTCTTACAAGGTGCAGAAGTAAAGTTGTCTTGCCTCTGTTTTTTTTCTTTTTGATGCTGTTCAGTTTCTTTTGCTGGTTGGCTAAATTGATGGCAAGGCAAATTTGTTTTTCAGCTTGCTTTGTGTAGGCTTGTTACATAGTTATAGGTGTGACTCTATCAAGGCCTCAGTTGTTGCACTGAAACAGAGATTAGAGTTGATTTGCTAGTAAGAAGACAAGTTTGGCTTTTGGATATTTAACATCCCTTTAGACCTCACAATGACTAAACATACATTAGCGTCACTAGGGGGTCTCCCCATTAACTTTAACAGGAGTTGGATCAGGTCCCAAATGCTCTGGCGTTTATTACCCTGTGCTTTTATCTCCTGGAATGCTAAAGCTGTGATCTTTATCAACAAGAGTTAGCAAAAAAAAATTTTTCCCTCTTATTTATGTCTAAAGCTAAATAATGCAACTTCTCTTAAAGATGCCAGAGCAGCATCATTTTTTTACAATACAGCAGAACACAGTGGAGAGACAGACTGCTCAAATTCCAATTAAAAAGATATGCCCCTATTTCAGAGTATCCTAAGAATAATAGTGACATTCATTTACCAGAAAGCAGCGTATTTTCAGGAAGGATAGCGGTGTTTATTTTACAATCTGTGTTTATAAGCGGCTGTTCTTTATGGCTAAGGTAAAACACAGGAGGAGTATTGTTATTGATACAATAGAATGATTAGCTACTTTTCTGGTACAGTAAAATACTTCTTACAAGAACAGAATGGAAATGTTTATTACACAATTGCTCATAAGGAGAAGGGAAGACTAGGTGGGGGGAGCTGGATGTTACTTATTATAACAATTGATTAGATTTTCTCTGGTGCTCACTCATTTATTATTTGAGTAACTCAAAAACATTGGCTAATTTTGTCTTCAGTGTATGAAGCAGCCAAGTGATGTCATCCCAGTTTTGCAGCTAGGGAAACCAAGGCACAGAGCAAGTCAGCTCACAGTGGACATCAATGTTCCCTCTAATTACTCGTAGACTGTGCATGCAAACAATTTCTTTGTGTGTGCAAAAACATTTCTTTGTGAGCATCAATATTAACACTATTGAATTTTCTTGTGCACACTTCATTTTTTTGTGTGCACATGTGCACACACACGTGCACAGCTTAGAGGGAACAGTGGTAGACATTTATAGTGCAACTGGGAGCAGAATCCTGTTTTCCTGTTTGTTAGTTCAATGTCTTACAAGACCATCCTTTTTCTCTAGTCCCACAGAGTTTGTGCTTCTCCTTTTAGCTAATGGATTGGTATTAATTGAATTTAAAAGTGACTCCCTACTAGTTGAGGCTATCAAGTGCTCATTGATCCCCAAACAATCCTCAGGCAGAGAGGAAGGAAGTTCCGTTCTTAGGGCACCAGCACAGGACTTGGGAGAGAAGGTCCCAGCTCCACCACAGATTTCCTCAGTGACCTTAGACAAGTTGCTTAGGCTTTCTGTGCCTCAACTCCCCAACTATAAAATGGGAGTAATACCATCCCACCTCATGGGAGACCTGTGAGGACAAATGTATTAAAGATTGGGAGGTGTTCAGATACTATGGCAATGAGAGCCATATAAGTTCCATAAATAGATAATCTAGTTGACTAAGAACTGAATGTTGAAAAACTCATTCTTTAAGCTGATTTCATTTTTTTTCTTGCCACTGAATTCTGATCCTAAGAAAAATTCTCTCTCCAGTTATCAGTCAGTCTAAACTGCTCAAAAATTTGTGAACATTGTGAAAACTTTGTATAAAAGTGTATCTTATAAATATTTCCAAAAGTTTGTTTGTTCCTCCGTCCATCCTGAAAGACCTCCGAAATGGAAAGGGCTAGAAACACAACATTTTGAACAGATACTGATTTCCTAACTTAAATAACTGGACTGGTTATATCTTGAAATTGGTTCCACCAGTGCTCCAATTCAGCACACAGATAATTAGCTTTGATCACAGACATTTGCTGGACTCTCCTGTTAAACGTGTCAAATAAACTGCAACTACAAGATCCTTTTCCTCTGGCTATGAACTAAGTAGTTCATTTGTTATCCGCTAGGCTTCCTTCAACTTTCTTTTATTTTATCACACAAAAATGGATATTGTAATCAATATTTCAAAAATTTGGCTTGGGTAATGATAGATTATGATGGAAAAAAAATCTTGAGCTGCAAACATAATTCCTGTGGAAAATACTGTTCCTTTAACAGTAATAACTGGATGAATGTAATTGTGAAACCAATATCCCCAATAGAGAGCTTCATTTCCACATGAAACATACTTGGGGCTGTTCAATTCATACAAGTGAACAGACGTGCACTGTTACAATGTTGTGGTTCATTTCTTAAAGTAATATATAAAACTACTTCCAATAAAATGTTCTGTGTTAATATAATTGATGTTATTCATTCATCACACCTTTTACTGTATTTTCCCCAGGTGACGTCGAGTAGTTCTGCTAATTAAAAGTAATTCTCATAAAGCAGATCAGAGGGGGCTGTCCTCAATCCCATTAATTTTCCTCATAACATTTTGACAGTTTCACCACAAATTAGCAATGCATAGTACACAAGTGTCATCCCAACCTCATCTCCTACCATTATCCTGATCTGGTTTAAGTGTGCTTATCCATCCCCCAAAGTCACTGCAACCTGCAAGAAACATTAAATCTCAAATCATGCAACCAAGTACTGGGATAAATCACAAAAGAGCCCAAGACTAGGTTACTACAGGATCTGAGGCTCATTTAGATGGGAAGCTAATATAGGGTGTGGCTTTTTTGACACATCAGGATTATATATAACTTTGTCACATGAAAGGCAAAGAATATAACAAACCAACCCTCCCCTTGCAAACTTTCCCTTCAGTATAATTACATTAAATGAAAAACACAGATTATTTTTTAAAAAGAAAGTTTATTTAAGGGAGAAATGCACACCAGTTCAGGTGTTTTTATTGCATATAAAGACTCTGTCTACACTGTAGCTCCCACTATCACTACCAAGCATAGTAAATTACAGCTATAAAGTCTAGTAGTGTAGACACGGCCACACTGACTAGGCAAAGCTGAAATGGATCAAGCTAGGACAGACGTATGCCACCCACACTGCAGTTTGAATTGTGCTAGCAACAAAGTAATTTAACGTTCTGTCAGTTTGCAAATATGGCTGGTGCTGGCATGGCTGTAACAGCTCCCATAGCCCAGATTGAACAGGGTATGTATTGTTTTTTGACTACCCCTTTTTTAAACCATATGCCGAAAGAGCATAAGCCATGTTACTGACAGGCTAAAAGGCTGCATATTTATCAGGGATCAATGATTGAGATAAAAGCCTCTGTTCATTGATCAAGGGCTGCTCTCTTTGATTAAAATGATAAAACTGAGTTATGCCACAACATTAAAATGGCAGTACACACTATGGTTGGGAGCGAGTTCCCCACAGGCATTGACTTTGCTTGCTAGATTTATATGGAGGAAGTGCTCTCAGCTACTGATCTGGGATGAACAGGGTTCGATGCCCCCCCTCCACACACACACACACACACACACTGTGGATGGGAACTTAAGAAAATCTATGACAGGCACATAATTCATACCTAAATCTGCCTGTCTGTGCATGCATGTGCACTAACAATACATTGTACTGTAGAGAGACACTGGATGAGCTTCAGCTTTACTGAGATTGAACCATACCTTTCATTTCAGCTGGGCAGCACAGAACTCGGAGACTGAAAAGGGTTCTGAGCCATCTTTACTGCCCAGGTGATCCCATGCAGCTCTGTAGCTCCCACAGTAATTCACGTGATGCCGGGGAGCTGTCTGTTACAGAGGTTTCCCTGGGTTGGCATGTGGGCTGAAGCTCTGCCCAGAATCTCCACCACTGTGTGTGTTGTTGACCCACCCCACCACACCCATCCCACCCTTGTGTACAGTCTGCACCCTGTGCCAGTGCTTGGGATGGGGTCCTTAGCCATCTTATGGCTATCTTCAATTCCTACACCAGCAGAACAATTTCCCAGGTGAACTGAAACTTTCAGTCTCTCTCTTCGTATTCCAGCCATTTTACCTGACATAAATGGGCTAGAGCAGGCATGAGGATCTTTTCATCAGATCTTATGGAGGGAAGCTATCAGCAAGGAGGAAAAGAGATCCTTTCCAGGGAAGAGATCCTGTCCAGGGAAGCAGAATCAACACCGCCCTGGAAGAAGACCCAGGGCCTGATTCAGCACCCAGGCCCAATCCGGTCCTGGGGCCCCAGGCAGGGCCCAGATTGGGATCCTGCCACTGTCAGCTGGCAGCCAGGCACTGGATCCCTAAACAAGATGAGGTAAGGCAGCTGCTGCCACAGGCAACTGGGCTCTAGATTCCCCAGCCAGGGATGAGGCCAGGTAAGGCAGCGACTCCTGCAGACAGACCAGCCCCGGGTCCCTGGCTTGGGCTCAGGCCGGATTGGGCTGCCGCCGCTGCAGGGCACATGCCCCCTGTGCCTGTAGCCAGCGACGCCACTGCAGGGAAGTTCCCTGGATGAGAGAGAGAGAAGTTACAGATGCTACTTGGGGGTGCCATCACCAGGACAGAAGTCAGAAAGGGGAGCTGCAGTTCTCACTGGGGCAGCCATTGGCAAGAGAGAATAGAGAGAGAGAGGAGCCATTACCAAGAGGTCCACCTTTTCCTCTACAGAGGCCTGGCCTACACTGACAATGGCGGCCAATGTAATGTATTTCGGCCCCTTAAAGCATGTGTCTGCTGGCATATCAGTTATGCTGATCTAAATCATGGTAAAATTTGACTTAATAAAACCACCACTGCAAGTGGTGTAGCACTGAAGTTGAATTCTATGGGTCACGTCAGCACCAGTGTAGGCAAAGTGAAACATAATTCGAAGTCATTGGCCTCCAGGACCTATCTCATAATTCACTGTTTTGACCACTCTGGACATTTGCACTCTCCTGCAACATAGCCATGTAAGCAGGACATAGCTTCTCTCCTCAAGTCCCAGGAAATTTTGAATTCCCATTTCTTGTTTGGTCAATGTGGAAAGAGTTTTGTAGCTTTACAACTCATGGCAATCACATGCCCGAGCATGGAGTTGACCTGAAATGTTAGATCGCATCAGCCCCTGGGGCAAGGAGTCTGTGCTTGCTCAGCTCAAACCAGCAAGAGAAATCACATCTACAAGAAAATATTGTGTGGTATGGTTGAGAAGGGCCACAACAGGGATGCACAGCAGTGCTGTGTTAAAATCAAAGAGCTCAGGCACTCATATCAGAAGTAGGGGGTGAACAGTCATTCTGACTGATCCCCTACGACATGCTGTTTTTATGATGAGCTGACTGCAGTTTTTGGCAGTGACCCCACCACTGTGCTACCAGGGGACACTGATACCTCCAAGGAATTCCAGTCCATGGATGAGAACAGGGGAGCAGGAGAGCAGGCTATCCATCCTCTCACAAGACAGTCAGGACCTATTCATCATCCTGGCATAGCCCAGCCTGTCACAGTACAACGTCACTGACTGAGATGCTGGAGAAGGCACATATGGTGCGTGTGTTTAACAAATCTCATTGCTGTAGTTATGTCCCCACTTCTGCTTCTAGTTTCTGAGAAAAAAGGAGTTTGTGTTCGGAAGGAATGGCATTCCTGGATGTAGGTAAACTTCAGCAGAAGGTCACTCCAGGAAGAAGAGGTTACCTACCTGTAACTGGTGTTCTTCGAGATGTGCTGCTCCTGGACATTCCATTGTAGGTGTACGCACGTGCATGCACAGATAGCCGGAGACTTTTTCCTATAGAGCACCCATAAGGTTGGCTGTGGCACGCTCTGAAATGGTGCCATTACGGCTCTCTATATGCGGCACAGTCAACCTGCCCCCTCCTCAGGTCCTTCTTAATGCCTATTCTGCAGAGGGGAGGAAGAAGGGATGTGGCATGTCCAGGAGCAACACAGCTTGAAGAACACCAGTTACAGGTAGGTAACCTCGTCTTCTTCTTCGAGTGATTGCTCCTGGCCATTCCATTGTAGGTAATTCACTAGTCTAACCTGTGGTGGTGGGTCGGAATCACAGGCGCATCGACTGCAGAACTGCTCTGCCCACTGCAGCGTCGCCTTGAGCTTGCCGATCAATCACATAATGCTGCATGAACATGTGCACAGATGACCACATAGCCGCTTTACAAATGTCCACAATTGGTACCTCGCTCAAGAATGTAGCAGAGGTTTGAGCTCTCGTAGAGTGGGCCTTGATTGCCAGTGGATCAATCTTATCAATTTCAAAAGGGATAGCCGTGTTAGTCTAGTCCAGTAAAAAAACAGCAAGGAGTTGTGTGGCACTTTAAGACTAACAGATTTATTTTTTGCATGAGCTTTCGTGGGACAAGATCCCACTTCCTCAGATGCTTCGAAGATGGGTGAACTTACAGAAAGGAATGAAACTAAATGCAAGGGGGTGTAAAACATAGGATCAATCTTAGCCAATGCACAACATTCGCGAATACAAGAAACTATCCAAGAGGAGAGGCACTGAGCCGAGACTGGCTCCCCTTTCATTCTATCCGCCACTGCTACAAACAGCTGGGATGTCTTTCTAAAGGGTTTCGTCCTCTCTATGTAAAAGGCCAAAACACGGCAAACATTGGGAGTGTGGAGCCTTCTTTCTTTGTCTGAGGCATGTGGCTTTAGATAAAAGACTGGCAAGACAATTTCCTGATTGCAGAGAAACTGCAAAACCACCCTAGGATGGAATGCTGGGTGAGGGCACAGTTGAACTTTGTTTGAACAAGACCGTATAAGGCGGAGAGGCTGACAACGCCTGAATCTCTGAAACTCTCCTGGCCAACGTTATCGCCACTAGGAAGGCTACCTTCCATGAAAGAAGGAGAAGCAACCAGGAGGCAAGTGGCTTGAACGGGGACCCTGTGAGTCTTAAGAGGACCAGATTGAGGTCCCACTGCGCGATCAGGGAATACACCACTGGGAAGAGCCTCTCTAAGCCTTTAAGGAAGTGCTTCATCAACAGGTTGGTGAGAAGGGAAGCTTTGCTTGCCTTCTTGTGGAATGCTGAAATTGCCGCAAGGTAGGCTCTGGTCTTGATGGATTTCAGACCCCAGAGAAAGTCTAGGATGGTTTGAACTGGAGCCCAATGGGACACAAGATCCCTGTTAAGTGCCCAGTCCACAAACTTGCTCACTTGCCTTTGTACGATGCCCTCGTCACAAGCTTCCTACTGTTGAACAAGACCTTCTGGACCTGCGCTGAACACTGCAACTCCCTGCTCCTCAGCCATGGAGGTTCCATGCACAGAGGTGTAGTGACCTCAGATCCAGGTGGCACAGACACCCTTGGTCCAGGGAGAGCAGGTCTGGCAGTGTTGGCAACTCCATCGGGTTGCTGACCGAGAGACGTAGCAGAGTTGTAAACCAATGTTGCCTCGGCCATGCTGAGGCTACCAAGCTGATTGAGGCCTGGTCCTGTTTGACTTTCAAGAGGACTCTTGGAATCAATGGGGTTGGGGGGAATGTGTAGCAGGCCATCCCCATCCAAGATATCTCGAAAGCGTCTGCAATTGACCCTGGGCTCTGCCCCCCTGAACAAACAAAACTGCGCATTTGTTAATCTGATCGGACACAAAAAGGTCCACTTGGGGATAACCCCACAGACGGAAGACGGGTCTCAACACTTCCTATATGAGGGACCACTCGTGAGTTGTGAATTTCCTGCTCAACGAATCTGCCAGGAGATTGTGCTGGCTGGGGAGGTATGAAGCCACCAGGTGAATTGAGTGGCGAATGCATGAGTCCCATAGGTGGAGGGCTTTGCTGCAAAGCAGCCCAGAGCGAGTCCCCCCCTGCCAGTTGATGTAATACATTGCAGCAGTATTGTCCACAAGCACTGACATCACTCTGCCTTTCAGCTTGTGAAGAAACGCCTGGCAGGCCAAGTGGACCGCTCGAAGCTCCTTCACGTTGATATGCAGGCTCAACTCGCTGTCTCCCCAAAGGCCTTGGGTTGCAAGGGGAGCAAGATGAGCCACCCACCCCAAGTTTGATGAGTCCATGCCCAAGAGCCTTCAGAGTTGGGGTGGCTGAAAGGGAAGCCCCTGACACATTCTGTTCGTGGCACCATCAGTCTAGAGAACTTAGCACACCCGTAGGGATCATGACCATACTGCTGATATCATCGCTTGCTGGCCGGTAGACTGATGCCAGAGATATCTGTAGCAGACGCAGCCTCACGCGGGCCTGTCTCACCACATGGGTGCACGCTGCCATGAACCCCAGCAGCCACAGGCACAAGTGAATTGAAGTGAGCGGGAACCTCTGGAAGTCCCTCACAAGTGACCTGATACTCTCAAACCGGCGAGGGCACCCCACTACTGTTTGCCTCTAAGGAGAGGCCGTCACCTCTCTCCTGTGCCACCAAGAGTGCCCGAGATCCAAAGCCCACGGCACTGCCATAGGGCAGCCTTGGTACCACACCACCATGGTCCCCGTGAAGTGGTCCTCCATCAGACTCGGATGAGGCTTCCTCAGTGTCCAGAGCAAGTGGGCCCAGGGGCAAATGGTTGGCTCTGTACCCCCTGCAGTGGTATCTTCAATGGCCTGTCCCTTCCCAGTGGCCTTTCTGCACCTCTTGGGCTTTCCATCAGGAGCAAGGCCTCAGTATGAGCAGATCCCACTCAGTGGCAAGCTCTTGCCCCCCTCTATGCGGTTGGCGCACCCCCCGGAGATGCAGGACCTCTCAGAAGGGAAGTCCTCTGCAAGATCCTGGGCTCCTATGGATCAAGACAGTTTAGACCACCTGGGCGAACTAGAACCTGCAGCCAAACCCATAGATCTATCTGGGGAATCATCGTCATCCCCTCCGGATGCGTTGGTTGCAGGGGCCAGGCCTGGGCCTATCCCAGATGGTAGTAAAGCGCATCAAGATCTCCTGTGCAGAGTCGCCTAGGGCTTGGGTCTGCAGGCGGAGGAGATTGTAGAGGAGGCAGATCCTATGGTTGACATTCTTGTACCAGAAGGCCCCTCTTGAGTAGTTTTAAAATCTGGCATGCCCTGACCTGGAGGCCGGCAGCAACTCTAACACTAGAACAGGTACTCGTCTAATAATAGCAGTGAAGGACTGCGCAAAGGCAGCCAAGAAGCGCTCCAGCTACTGCCATGGCAGTAAGAAGGAACTGAGGGGGGTGGGGGTGGGTCGGCTGTACCGCATCTAGAGAGCTGTGACGGTGCCACTCCAGAGGGCGCCACAGCCGACCCTATGGGTGCTTTATAGGAAAAAGTCTCCAGCTATCCATGCACACACATTTGGCATGGCCAGGAGCAATCACTCGAAGAAGAACAGACTGTTTAGATACACAGAAAGGCTGTGAGAACCCTCCATGAATACCTCTAAGAAACTTTCATGAAGGTACTCTGCAATCCTTTGCAGAAATTTTCTGGAAGGCTATGTTCACACACATAGTGCTTGTTTCAAAACAAGTTATTTCGAAATAACTTGTTTCGAAAGAACAAAACTGTGTCCTCGAAATAAGCAAAAACCGGGAATCGAAATAGCATTCCCACAGTGTGGACATGCTATTTCGATCCAGGGGCAGTGCAGCATGGGAGGTGTGGCAACATGGCCGTCTCCCTGGGCCACGTCAGCGGCCATGTTGCTAGCCAATCACATAAAAGCCGGCCCTGACCTCACTTCCCTGTCCAGTCACGCTACCAGCACGCTGCAAGCAATGGCCAGTGCTCAGCTGCCTAGACAGCGCCGTGCAGCACCCAGCCCCTCGGCGCGCATGCAGGGTCTCTGGCACTTGTGAGAGACTCTGTTTGCAGACCCCCGAGGATGACTGGCCTCTACCTGAGGAATACAGCCAGCTCATCCGCAGGGCTAAGCTACTGCCCCTGCCCCTCCCCGTGCCTCGCCGCATCTGGGTGAGGGAGACCAGCCCTGAGTGGTGGGAGAGGGTTGTTCTGCGCACCTGGAGTGACGACCTCTGGCGCCAGAACTTCTGCATGAGCAGGACCAGCTTCACCCGCCTGGTGGGCGAGCTCGCCCCGCGCCTGCACCACAGGGACACCCCCATGAGGCCTGCCGTCCCAGTGGACAAAGAAGTGGCCATCGCCCTGTGGAAGCTGGCCACCCCAGAGTCCCACAGGGCAGTGGCACATCTGTTTGGCGTCGGGCGGTCCACCACCGGCACCATCCTCCTCGAGGTCACCAGGGCCAGCAAGCGCGTCCTCCTACAGCACCTGGTGAGATGCGGGGACCTGCAGGACACCATGCCCGGGATGGCCACCCTTGGCTTTCCTAACTGTGCTGGGATCTTGGACAGCACACACATCCCTGTGCGCGCCCCGGAGCACAGGGCTGCGGTGTACCGCAACCGAAAGGGATATCATTCGGTGATTATGCAGGCCCTTGTGGACCACCGGGGCCTGTTCCAAGACTGCTACGTGGGATGGCCAGGGAGGGCCCATGACTCCAGGGTCCTCCGCAACTCCGCCCTGTACCGGGGCATGGAGGCGGGCACCCACTTCCCCCCCGCACACCATCCACCTTGGGGGAGTAGAGGTGCCCGTCCTCATAGTGGTGGACGCGGCCTACCCCCTGCGGCCCTGGCTAATGCGCCCGTACTCTGGGCCACTCGACCCCAG
Source organism: Podocnemis expansa (assembly GCA_007922195.1). Taxonomy (NCBI): domain Eukaryota; kingdom Metazoa; phylum Chordata; order Testudines; family Podocnemididae; genus Podocnemis; species Podocnemis expansa. The sequence goes on from ML682041.1 coordinate 21,090,823, forward strand.
CCGGCAGCTGTTCAATTGCCGCCTGGCCTGCTGTCGACAGGTGGTCGAGCGGGCATTCGGATGCCTCAAGGCCCGGTGGAGGTGCCTCCTAACTCGCCTCCACCTCGCTGAGCGGAGCCTGCCACAAGTCATCGCGGCATGTGCAGTGCTACACAATTTTTGTGAGCAGCAGGGGGAACCCATCCCACTCGCATGGGAGGCTGAGGTCCAAGCATTTGCCAAGGACTATGAACAGCCAAGATCCCGGCCGACTCGGACGCAGCCATCTGCGCGAGCCCTCGCCGTCCGCGACGCCCTCCAGCTCGCCTTCGCCGCAGAGGAAGACTGAGGACCAGGCCTGCCCTGCACCAAAACACCATCTCCCCCATCCACCCACAGCCAGCCCACACCCATCCACCCACACTGCCAACCCCCCCCCCCATAAAAACACAGACAACCACGAATAACGTTCAAGGGGTTTATTAACAATAAGGGAAGGGATGGGGGCAATACAGGATGGGGCAATCGGGGGGGGGTCCGGGGGAGGGAGCTTCAATGTGGGAGGGGACTTGGGGGACTTGGGGGAGGGAGCATCAACTTGGAAGGGGACGGGGTGAAGAGGTCCAGGGGCAGGGGGGGGGTTAGGCAAGGCCTGTGGGAGGGTCCGGGGGGAGGCATGCCCCGCCTGCACCCACGGCCGCCCTCCGCCCACTGTCCTCGCTGGGGCGGTCCCGGCGGCGATGCCTCCCAGCGGCGTCGGGGCGCCAGGCTCTCTGCCAGCTGCCGGATAGTTGTGGCCTGCTCCATGATGGCAGCTGGCAGCTCTGCTGCCAGGAGCTCCAGTGCCCTCGCCGCCCTGTTCTCGGCACCCGCGAGGCGCTCCAGGGCACGGAGCCCAGCTGCCTGCCACTGTGTCTGCTCCCGTCTCCAGGCCTGGGTGGCGGCATGCATCTCCTGGCCCAGCTCCTCCAGGAGCTTGCTGCAGGTCCTGGGGGCCCTCCACCGTCGCTGTGGTGTCCTGGGGCTTGGGTGGTGGGGTCCGGGTGTGGGTGCCGGCCCTCGGGGAGGGGCTCTGCAATGTGCTGCAGGGAAGCAAAATACACAGTTGGCCCCTGCCACCTGCTGGTCCTGTCTGTGTGCACCTGTCTGCAGCACACACCTCTGCCCTGACTGTCAGCAGGTCCCAGGATCCCGTGGGACATTGCCCTGGGGTAGGGCTCCTGGCCCCCAAAGCCTCGGAAGGAGGCCGGGACAGTACCCGACGGAGGACATTGGAGGACCCTGGGCAAGATGGTTGTCTGGCCGGGGTAGTCATCAGGGTTTAAGGCGCCCTGGGACAGTTTCCCATATAAATCAGTATGCTCTGGCAGTCCAGGATCCTTCAACCTCTCTGGGAAAAAGCCTGACAAACCCCTGTATTTTGACCTGCCTGCCAGACAGAGAATGGGAGGATAAAAAGAAGAACAGAGCAGAGAAAAGGAGACCATGGTCTCCTTTTGCCAGACATCTGGGAACCGTACCCTGGAGGCACACATGCTCATGGTGCTCACAAGGGTGAACTGGACCCAGTCACGCCTTGCACTTGGAGGTCTCCCGAGGCCACTTGCCAGTGGTATGCTCTGCCTGCTCTCCACCCCACCCAAGATGCTGCTGCAGCTTTCCCAGCCAGTCCCTGGTCACCACCCCCAAGGGCCTTTGACCCCGGTGCCACCTGTGTCTGTGGGACCCGTGGCCAGGGGGCCCCTCTGCGCCCATGAACCCTGGGCCCTACCTGCCCCGGTGCCCGGCCCTGGTCTCCACCTGTCCCAGGACCTGCTGGACAGGCCCAGCCCTGTGTGCCTCCATGGGGGGGGCATACTTACCCAAGGGGGCTCCGGAGGTCCGCCGAGATGTCCCGGGGTCCGAGTCGGAGCCTGGGGCAGTGGTGGGCCCCTGCTCCTCGGTGCTGCTCCCCGCCTCCATGGCCATGAACAGCTCCGGGGTCGTGGGGCTGGCCTCCGCCGCTGGTGGTGGTGCAGCTGGAGGTCCCCGAACAGAGACATCAGAGCCGGCTGCCTCCGGGCCTGACGAGGGGCTCTGAGGCCCCCCAGAGCTGTCCACAGCCACAGCAGGGACACCGCTGGTCTGTGTGCCCAGGAAGGCATCCAGGGCCTCAAAATATGGGCATGTGGCCTGGCTGCCAGGCCCCTGCAGTGCCCGGGCATCCCGGGTGCGGGCATAATCCTGGCGGAGTGTTTTTACTTTGCTCCGCACCTGCTCCGTGGTGCGGGGGTGCCCTTTTTGCAACATCGCATCCGCGATGTCGCTATAGATATCGCAGTTCTGGTGGCTGGCCTGGAACCATTGGAGGATCTCTGGCTGCTGCCAGATGCCCAGGAGGCAATTAACGTCCTCCTGGGTCCAGACAGGAGCCCTCCGGCATCTGGCAGCTGAGGGGCCTGGCTGCTGGGCCATGCTGCCTGTAACAGCCCTGTCTGGCATGCAGCCTCACAGGCACACCCAGGCAGGGACTTCCCCCAGGGCGCTGTGCACCCTGGGAGGAAGGTCAGCCAGTTATTTCGAAACAACTGATGTTTCGAAATAACACGGCCATTTAAAACAGTTGTTTCGAAACAATTCGTTTAGAAACAACCGTTGTTTCGAAACGGCATGTCCTGTTGGCGTTGTTTCAAAACAACTCGTTTCGAAACAACGCTGTTTCGAAACGAAACCAGGTTTAAGCAGTTTCGAAACAACCCTGGCCATTTCGAAACAAGCGGTTTGCTTGTTTCGAAATGGCTATGCGTCGTGTGGCCATGGCACTTATTTCAAAACAACCTCTGTTGTTTCGAAATAAGAAGTGTGTGTGGCCATACCCGAAAGGGCAGTCTTATTTCTTCTGCCACCATAGGAAACTTTACCACACCATGCTACTGTTAAAGGAGGAGACATCATCAGGGAACATAACATAGCCGTGTAAAAGCCAGGCCTATGCACTAATGCTTGCAGAAAATCTTCACCTTCTGTCTGCGGTATCCCCAGGAGACTAATATTGCACATGGTCAGCTACGGAAGATGGCACAAGTTTACAGTAACCAGCCAATACCATCTTCTTCTCCAGCCCTGGACAGTGTCCCTTGAACACAAGACATCATGGAACCATTTGCATGGGTGTTAAGGGTCCCTTTCCTGGTTGTCCTATGTTTTCTGCAGCTACTTGTCCCCAGCTTCCCATAATCCATGTTGCCAACCTCCTCCCAAAGTATACTTTGGGATGTTAGGGAGAGCCAAATGGTCCCTCTCCATGATTAACTATGTATTGAGGAACTGACTGTTGGAAATCGCTGTAATGAATGCAAGGGCCCCTCACTTACCATGGCTGGAACAGCGGTCCAAACCCTGCTGATTGGAACGTGGTTCTGACCTTGTGTTCTGAATAGTCAAGGGAGTTCTGGTAACAAGGCAGTATTTTTTCTACTACACAGAGTTATCTAACAATGGGAACCGTGTGGTTTGCTTACCTCACAGTCAACTCTTTGACCTTCAGCCACCAAACTCCCATGGAGTGCCTTTACCAGGAAGAGAGGGGAAAAAAAGCAGGGATGAGATATTCAGCGAATGCCTATGTGGCAGCAAATACAGAGCTTGGAACCTGGCAGATGTCCTCCAAGCAACTGGATATGGAGGGCAGAAGATCAGCGTGGGAGAAAGAACATGCACTCAACAGATGTTGTGTATGATGAAGGATCAGTCTGACATGCTGAGGCTGCTGGTAGAGCCCCAGTGACAGGACAGACTCCCTCTGCAGCTCCTCCAAAATGATCAGCTAACCATATCACCAGCCCCCACCCCCAGGAGGTCCAGGCAGAGGTTGAGCAGGGTGCGGTACATGCTGCACTCCCTGCCAGTGGAGCTGAGAAGAAAGGGGTGACAGCTCCTTTAAGAACTGCATTGTAGCATTCTTTTTTGCTTCCTTCCCCTCCACTAAAACAGGTCACAGATAAAACTTAACTGGTTTTAAAAAACTCTCTTTACTCACTCATAGACTGGGTGCTGTCAGTATGGAAAAAGGGCAGGGGAGAATGCATGGGAAGCAAGCACACAGCACTGACAGGCCCAACCTTCACTGCTGCTCATTGCAAAAATAGGCTTTCAGTACTTCTGTGGTAAGTGGCACTCTCTCTGGTTTGTTCTAACTGTAACACTAGCATCTGACTGGACAAAATTTGCTACCAGCCTATCAGCCTCCATGATCCAATTCTGAGGGAAATTTTCACCATGTGTTTCATACAATTTAGGAGCACACACCAGGCACAAATAACTGTTAGGATGTATCTTGCTGAGGTCAAGTCTAGTGAGTAGACTTCCTCATCTGCCCTCTAAACATCCAAATGCACATTCCACCATCATTCAGCACTTGCTCAGCCTATTATTGAAATACTCGTTATAGCCAGTGGAGCAAGGAGTAGGCATGATCCCTCAGGACCGCTACTGGCATTTCAATATCACCAATATTTATTTTTCAGTCAGGAAAGAAAGTGCATGCATACATCTTTCTGAACAGATCTGAATTCCTAAAACTACATGCATCAGGCACCTTTCCAGACCACCACACACTGATGCTGGTGATGTGTCCCCTGTTATCAACAAGGGCCTGCAAGCCCATTGAGAAGTATCCCTCATGGTTTACATACTCTGTGATAAGGTGGTCTGGAGCTAAAATAGGGATATGCATCCCTTCTATGGCCTCCTCCCAGTTTGGGAACCCCAATGCAGCAAACCCATCCATCACATCCTGCACATTTCCTAAAGTCACTACACTTTGTAGCAGAGGTCTCTTAATGGTCCTGCACACTTGCGTCACAGAAGCTACCACAGTGGATTTACCAACTCTGAATTGATTTCCAGCTCACCGGTAGCATTCTGGTGTTTGCTAGCTTTCACAGAGCAACGGCCACTCACTTCTCCACTGTCAGAGCTTGTCTCAAGTATCCACATAGCTTCAGGGCTAGGGACAGCTCTGTGCAATGTTCAAGGAAAGTGGTCGTCTGCATCTGAAAGTTCTGTACCCACTGCTGCTCATCATCCTACATGGTCATTACAATGCAATCCCACTAATCTGCGCTTGTTTCTCAGTACCAGAACAGCTGCTCCACTGACTGAAGATAGAATAGAATCATAGGAGTGGAAGGGACCTCATGAGATCATTAACTCCAACCCCCTTGGGCTTGAACCCAGGACCTTCTGCATATTAAGCAGAAGTGCTAGCCACTGCACTTTTTGCAGAGACCTAATGATATGTGACAGCCTGTAGTAAACAGGAATTATTTTGCTCTATGGCATGTAGCAAGGTGTCCTCACTAACAGTGAAATCTCCTGCATTGCAGCTCCTTGAAAGTGCTGCAGGATAAGGCTTGAAATATTTCTAGTGCTCACAATGATAGTGCAGAACAGTGCAGGCTCCATGCCTCTCCATGCACTTGGCAGAGGAAAATGGTGCAAAAAAACATTTCCCATTTGTTTGTGAAGAGAAGGGAGGAGAAGGGACCATGTTACACCATGGGAGGATGACAGCCTTCTGTGACTTGCAGAGTTTGGTGTGCGAAAGTCAAATTAAAATAGATTGGCATTAAAATCTGCATATATCCAGCGATGATGTAGCACTTTCTACAGTCAAAGCACTAAACAGAAAGGAGGAAATTACACTAGACACAAACAATTCATCTGATGTAGGTAGATTCTTTAGCTCAGCTTCTTAGTGGGTATAACTCAGTGGGTCCATTGATTTCTATGAAGAGAGACTGATTTACTCCTGAGGATCTAGCCCTTGAGTTTTCATTTCTGATTTGTCAGGCAAGAGCTGGAACTTGGTACTTTGCTCATGAGGACATCCCTGATTTTAAATTGTATTCAACAGCTGAGAATAAAGACTGATATGACTGTAGGTGCCAGCCAGGGTAATGACAGCTCAGCTATGAGATCACAGGCTGTTAAATTACAGTTTAAATGATGAATGATGACAGCCTTCCAGCAGTAGTGCGTGGAGGAGGCAAGTAACACAAACCTTTTTTTCAGATGGATCTTGATCAATTGCTGGCTAGAATTATGAGACAGGGTTGGCCTTGTCTGCAACAGCAAAGGGACTGGGCTTGATAACCCAAAAATTCCTTGATTTAGGCTGAATGTAATCCCAGCTGTCACCACAAGATGTCACCACAAGCCAAATAATGAAGTATGCCTTGCATGCACTTCTGTGTCATTTCAGCCTGTAACACAAGCCATGCTTAAAGATTCTTGGCGGAGTAAAATAACAAGGCCATTATATCACATGTTCACCAGCCAAGACTTACAGAAATTTCAGTGATCATTGTATTGATCTGGGTCCTGTTTTCCTGCACTGTGTTGCTGGAGGAGGAACTGAACTCTAGGGTTCTGGCCAACCAGATGTTCTGCTGGAAGCTTGGCAGGCCTGGAAATTCCAAGATCAGTGGATTTTTTCTTATTTCAGGCTTAGTCACTGAAAAGCCAGATTGACTATTAATAGGGAAAACTCTAGCACCTTGGAATTACAGTGTGTGGCCACTGCATGTCTGTTTCCCAGAATGTCATTGATAAGGCGAATTGTGAGGGTGAAATGATACATTTCCATGGAGGAGTAACTTGGCCCTCTTTTCTTTGGTACCCTCTCCTGGTGAGGAGGAAAGGAAGGTTATCCACCTGTGATGGTAGCTGGAGTTCTTTGAGATTCATGTCCCTGTGGTAGCTCCAACTTGGCTGATGGTGTGTCGACACGACATGGCTCAAAGGATCTAAAAGCAGAGTTCGTCAGGGTCATGTAGGCAGCCAGAGGTGGTCTCACACCACAATTGGCGCCCTCTGGCTGTGCGCGCAACCCATCCCCTCTCGGTTCCTTCTTGACCAGGGAACGAAAGAGATAAACTCCGAAGTAGAGAGGGAAGCAGGGAGAGTGGTGGAGCAACCACAGGGACAGACATCTCGAAGAACTCCAGTTACCATCACAGGTGGGTAACCTTCCTTTCCCCTTCAAGTCGTGTCCCTGTGGTTGCTCCACCTTGGGTGGTTGCCAAGCAGTGAGCACTAAGGAGGAGGGAGTTTGGAGTCATTTGTAGAGAGGTTAGATAATACTGAAAGACCAACTGCTGTGTCAGATCTAGTTGCTTGGTCAATGGCATAGGGTTTCGTGAAGGTGTGGACAGAGGACCAGGTACAGATTTCTATGACTGGGACATTGTGCAGAAAGGCTAGTGATGTTGATACAGCTCTTGTGGAATGAGAATGAATGTGGTCTGGTATTGATATAGATGACATATCATAGCATGTACGAATAAAGTTAGAAATCCATTTGGAAAGTCTTTGTTTAGATAATGGTTTGCCTTTGTTTTTTCCCACAGTGGCAATGAAGAGTTGGTCGCAGGTGCGGAGTGACTTCGTTCTATTGCGGTAGAAAGCGAGGGCTCTTTGAACGTCCAGGATGTGAAGACTGGCATCGTGGAATTCACATGGTTTCGGCATGAAAACAGGTAAGTCTATAAACTGGTTCAAGTGAAAATACGAGTTTACTTTAGGTATAAATTTTGGATGGGGTTTCAATGTTACTTTGTCTTTGTGGAAGACTGTATATGGTGGGAAAGACATACGGGCTGCTAATACACTTATGGGCTGACATGATCGCGACTAGAAATGCTACTATCATCAATAGGTGTATGAGCGAAGATGTCACCATTGGCTCAAAGGGTGGCCTTGTTAATGCCTAAGGACTAAATTGAGGTCCCAAGTAGGTGTTGGGTTTCATCTTTCTGGGTAAAGATTTTGGAGGCCTAGGAGAAATCTTTGTATAATCGGATGAGAGAAGATGGAGTGAGAATTAATTTTATCATGAAGAGTGGCAATGGCGGCAAGAAGTACTCGAACTGAGCTGTTAGAAAGGTTTGAAGTTTTTAAAAAAACAAGGAGTCACGTGGCACTTAAAGACTAACAGATTTATTTTTCGCATGAGCTTTCATGGGAGAAAATCCCACTTTGTCAGATGCTTTGAAGATGGGTGAACTTGCAGAATGGAATGAAAATAAATGCAAGGGGGTGTAAAACATAGGATCAGGTCATACAGTAACAGCAAATCAGAGCAGTTGTTAGGTTCAAACCATAGGAAGCCTGAAGTCAAATTACCTTTTGTAATGGGAAAAGAACCCATAGTCTCAATTCAATCCTGCTTTCACAGAATTTCTTAAAGTGCCACATGACTCCGTGTTTTTTTGCTGGACTAGACTAACCTTGCTATCCCTTTGGAAACTGAAGTTTTTAATTGGAGAAAGTAATCGAGAATAGAAGGAAAAGATGCAGATGATGGGATAATGTTATTTTGTGAGCACCAGTGGTAAAATCTTTGCCACTTTTGTAGGTAAGTTTTACAAGCTGATGGTTTGTGACTGTTAATAGGATGTTCTGTACAGAGTTGGAGCAGAAGAGTTTGTCTTGTGAGAACCAACTATGTACCAAGCTGCTAGATGAGGTCTTTTTAGGTCCAGATGGTTGATGCGGCTTGTGTTTTGGGGCGATGAGATCTGGAATAGGTGGTAACTCTATCAGAGTCCTGACTAACATCTTGGTCAGGAGAGTATACCAATGTTGTCTTGGCCATGCCAGTGCTATGAGGATTACAGTTGCTGCATCGTGTCGAATCTTTATGAGGACCTTTGATATAAGGGGAAATGGAGGAAAGACACAAAATAGCCTGTTTTTCCATGGAAGGAGGAAAGCATCTCCGAGGGATTGAGGTCCTATGCCTGCCAATGAACAGTACATTGCGCATTTGCTATTGTAATAAGTTGCAAACAGGTCTGTTTGCAGGTGACCCAGAGACCGAACATTCCTTGAAGGATGTTCTCGTTGATCTCCCATTTGTGGGAGTGAAGTGATGAGTGACTGAGGAAGTCGGTGATTGTGTTCTGAACCACAGGAAAGTATTAGGCTGATATGGTTATGTCGTGACTTATGCACCAGTTCCATAGGCACATGGCCTCGAGACAGAGAGGTCTGGATCAGCCTCACCCTTGTCTGTTGATGTAGAACATACAGTTTGTATCGTCTGTTAAGACTCTGATGTGGTGGTGTGTTAGCATGGATTGGAAGTGCAGGCATATGTATCTCACCGCATGGAGGTCTAAGATGTTGATGCGTAGAGTAGATTCTTTGATGGACCATCTGCCTTGGGTGGTGAGACCCTTCATATGGACTTCCCAACCCCTGAGGGAAGCATCTGTTGAAATTATAAGAGAAGGTTGTTGTTGGATAAAGGGGACACCCTTGTTGAGGTTGGAAAAGGTGGTCCACCATGCTAGGGAGCACTTGATTTTATGAGGTATAGAGAGGATTTTGTGTAGGATGTGAAATCATGATTTGTAAACCAAGGCAAGCCATAGTTGGAAAGGCCTCATACATAGTCTGGCATTGATGACAACAAATGTTGTTGATGCCATATGTCCTAGAAGTTGTAGGCAGTCTCACGCGGAGGCGGTGATGGATTCGATTATGGAGTTTATCTGTTCTATGATGAGTTGTTGTCTCTGTTCCGGTAAGTAGGCACATGCGTTTCGTGAGTCTAGGTGAGTGCCTATGAAGATTATGTCTTGACATGGTGACAAGGTTGATTTTTGGTTGTTTATGTTCAGGCCTAGGGATTGAAACAGTAGAATTGTGAAATTTACGTCCAATGTTGCTTGGTGTAGTGATGTTGACTTCAGGAGACAGTCGTTAAGGTAGAGAAAAATAGTGATGTTGTGTTTTCAAAGATGAGTGGCAATGATGGACGAAACCTTCAAGAAGACTCGAGGAGCTGTAGAGAGACCAAAGGGAAAAACAGTAAATTTGTAATATACATTATTGAATGTGAATCTAAGATATTTTCTATGGACTGGAGGAATGGAAACGTGAAAATATGCATCCTGTAGGTCGAGGGCAGCAAACCAATCTCCTTGTTCCAAAGCTGGAATTATTATGTTACAGACACCATCTTAAACTTTTGGTACGCTTTGAATTTATTCAGTTTTCTCAGGTCCAGGACTGGGCGCCAGCCACCAGATTTCTTGGTTGTTAGAAAATAGGGAGAATAGAAACCTCTGCCTCGAAGGGTGTCTGGTACTTTTTCAATGGCACCAATATGGAGGAGGCATCGTACCTCTTGATGCAGGAAATGTACGTGAGAGATGTCCCTGAAGAGGGACAGGGAAGGGTGATATGGAGGAGGTTTAGAAAGAAAAGGAATGAGATATCTGGCCTCGATTGTGTTGAGTGCCCATTTGTCAGAGGTGATACGCCTCCAGGAGGAAAGGAATGGTAGTAAATGGTGTGCATAGAGGAGGTGGTGGTTTGATTCTAGCAGAAATGGAGGAGGATGGCTGCCCTCGACATTATTTTCAAAATTGTGGTTTGGGTGAAGGTGGTTGAGGTATAGTAGGTTCGTTTGAAGTTTGCCAGCGCCGCTGGTTGTGCTGTCTGGGTCGTGACTGTATATCTTCTCATCTAAATCGTAGCTTGTTATTGTATTGGTACTGATACTTGGATGTATAAGGCTGATATCTGTATGTTCTGCGCCGGTTTTCCGGGGGATAAATGCTGAATGTGCATAAGGTAGCCCTTGAGCCATGCATAATTTGATTGGTTTTGTCTGAAAATAGTTTATTTTTCTCAAAAGGGAGATCTTCGAGTGTCACCTGAAGTTGTCTCGGAAGATCTGCAGAAGGAAGCCACGTGCATCTGTGAAGCACAACAGCGGTTGTGATGGCTCGAGATGCTGTGTCAGCCGCATCAAGCGCCACTTGAAGGGCGGTTCTAGAAATAAGTTGGCCTTCTTTGATTATGGAGTGGAATGATTGTTTTTTGTCTTCTGGGATGAATTCAATAAATCAGCTAACTTGGGCTCCCCACTACAAAAAGGACATGGACAAATTAGAAAGAGTCCAATGGAGGGCAACAAAAATGATCAAGGGGCTGGAGCACAAGACCTATGAAGAGAGACTGAAAGAATGAGGCTTATTTAACCTGCAGAAGAGACGACTGAGGGGGGATTTGATAGCAACCTTCAACTACTTGAAGGGATGCTCCAAGGAGAATGGAGCTCAGCTGTTCTCAGTAGTTAACAGAGGACAGAACAAGGAGCAATGGTTTCAAGTTGCAGCTGGGGAGGTTGAGGCTGGATATTAGGAAAAACTTTCTTACTAGGTGAGTGGTGAAGCACTGGAATGCACTACCTAGGGAGGTGGTGGAATCTCCATCTTTGGAGATGTTTAAGGCCTGGCTGGACAAAACCCTGGCTGGGATAATTTAGTGGGAGTGGGCCTGCTTTTTTGGCAGGGGATTGGACTAGATGACTTCATGAGGTCCCTTCCAACCCTACGATTCTAGGATTCTATAATTGTTATTATCATAATTTGTGAGAAATGCTGAATAGTTTGCCACACGAAGTTGAAGGGTAGAAGAGGCATATACTTTTTGCCCAAGAGTGTCCATTTTTTATTGTCCTTATCGTGTGGGGTTGATCTGTTAAAAAGTTGTTTATGGTGTTGATTTGCAGCATCGATGACTAGAGAGTTGGGGGGAGAGTGGTTGAAGAGAAATTCAGCTTTGTTCAATATGTAGTAATTTTTGTCCATTCTTTTAGCAGTGGGAGGGGTAGATGCTGGAGTCTACCAGATTTCAGAGGCAGGTTCTACAATGGCCGAATTTATAGGTAGGGCTATACGTGGGTTTGATTTGGTTTGCAGAATTCGCAGAAGAGAGTGTTGGGATTCTTGAGTGTCTTGTGGGGAGATCTCTAAGAAGTCTGCAACACTTCTGAACATATTCTTGGAATTGCTGAAAATAATCAGTGGAAGAGGAAGTGGACAGAAATATCCTGTCTCCCGGCGAAACAGGTAAGCATTGCAGAGGAGAACAAGAAAGTGACTCATCATTATCGTCCAGATTATCAGCTGTGTTGTTCTGGATGTCTGTGATTTGATGATTTTGAGGTGATTTTGGTGAAGGTCTCTGAGAGGCTATGGGAGGTCTATATGATGACATGGAGTATTGGGATATTGCATCCAAAACGGGATACAGGTAATGATAAGCTGGTGGATATGCGTACCACTGAGGGGGACAGAAGTGGTACGGTGGATATGGAGCCAATAAATGGGCTCATTTCAACTTATGCACTGGAGAGGGAAACTGAGTTGGGAAAAGGGCTCTGTCATTTTCTTTTTCTTCGTCGTCTCTGGAATATGATGTGGTAGAAGCCGGTGATGAATGTGATAAAAGAGGTGATCCCAGGTCAGGGATATTATGTTCGGAGAAAGTCTGGCGATGGTATGTAGTTCACGATGGCTCATGGTGTCTCCGTTTTTCTGTGTGCTTATGTGGCACTTTAGGTATGCACGTCTGCTTACGAGAGGAGGATGTTCTTTCTAGTCCTGAAATACAGCAGCTTGGAATAGTGTCCATATTGCTCGGAGCTGGTGGAGAGAGCATGTTAGTTAAAGGAGCGCAACCTGATGGTGCTGAATGCTCAATTGACAGCTGGTGGGACCTGGCTGTTATCGGCAATGTTCCCTCTAGTTTTTTTTTCGTGTGCTGCGTGCGCAAAAAATTTCTTTTGTGCAAATATTTTGAACCAGTGTCCAAATTTGTGCACACTCCATTGAGTGTGTTCAAACTTGTAAGCACAATGAAATAAGTGTGTATGATACAAATAATATCTAAATTTTATTTTGATATGCTGATGGTAACGATTTTATAAATTACAAAACCTTATTTGAAACATGCTAGTTGAAATCACCCTCTTAAATTATCATAAAAACATTAGCACTGTTGAATTTTTTGTGCGCGCTTTATTTTGTTGAGTGCGCAGGTTTCACAACCTGTATGTGCATGCGCACATGCACAGCTTAGAGGGAACATAGGTTATCGGTGCTGCATGGGATCCAACTGCACTATTGGGCTCCGGTGTGGAGGCTGTTGTTACCACTGGCATTGCTAAGATGGGGGAAGGCAGTGCTGAGTCTGGATTTGTTAAAAACTGTTCCACAGTAGGTGCCGAAGGAGGTGGTAATTTCGCTGTTTTGAAGCTGGCATTAGTGAAGTATGGTGTGACTTTTCCCCTTGGTCTGAATGAAAAGCAGACCTTTTTCAGGGTTTATGTCTTGGTGTTCCTGAGGAACCTAAAGCCTCATTGGTACCCAGTTTTGGAAAGGATGACCTTCCTCTTTTATTGGAGCTGTGAGGAGAAGACCTGTGATTGTCATATGGCTTGTGTGAGCTGTTTGTTCCATGCCCTGGGGCCAAAGCTGGGCGCAGGGAGCACTCCATCATAATTAATTTGAGGTGGAGTTCCCTGTCTTTATGTGCTCTGGCACTCAAATTTTTACAGTCCTGGCAGTTGGAGAAGATGTGGATTTCTCCTAAGCATTTTATTCATTGTGAATGCCCGTCAGACGCTGGCATAGCATCATGACAGGCTTCGCAGCACTTGAAGCCTGGTGAGGAGGGCATAGCAGGAAGCAGGACAACTCATAGTTTTATCAGTTTTTTTTTAGGTAGAGTGGTGAGGTTGTGGAGAAAGGATGAAGAAAAATAGTATCAAAGCTATTTTGAAGGCGCTGGGAAGAAAGATGAGCTGAATGAAGGGAGGAAGAGCGATTCCTGCCGAGTCCGCAGACGTTCGAAAAGGAACTGAGGGGGGACGCGTCACACATGCAGCCAGAGGATGCCAATCGTGGCGCAAGACTGCCTCTGGCTGCCCACGCAACCCTGACGAACTCTGCTTTTAGATCCTCCGAGCTGTATTGTGTGGATGCGCCATCACCCAAGGTGGAGCAACCATGGGGACAGGACTCAAAGGAGAATCATTCTGCCTTTGTAGAGAACAGCAGACTGATGGAAACTGTGTGCTGGGGAAAGCAAGTAAAAGGACTTTTGAAAATCTGAGAAGCTGAAATTGGAAAATGAACTAGAAAATCACCTTGGAATATTAAACCTTTGAATGTGCTTTTAATAAAGCAAAAACAACACAAAATGGGTATTTAAAAAATAATTGTATAGAACAAACTCAAACATCTTAACAACAAAAATACAAAAATTAACAAATAAAGGATTTAGCCTAAAGCTTAAAATAGATCAGTGCTGGAGATTCTTTTGTTTTAAGTAAGGACAAGACAGCAAAACTGTTCTGGAGTGCAGAATAGATTGTAACAAATAAGGAGATAGTGTTTTCTCTATTTACAAATCTAAAACAGAAGATTCTGTATTGGAAAAGGGTGAGCAAATGGAAAGCTGTTGGTGATTCTCAGTCTCCACTGGTATTGAAGTACTTGCATGCTACTGTAGTTTACAACTTGTCTTAGTACTAAAGAAAACTCGAGAGTGAGCTCTTGCCAAAGGTCCGTACCACCACCTGGAAAGGCGTTGAAGTAGTTGGCTTCTTTTGTTTGTTGATTAGTGGGTAAATATGGCCTGGTCATAAGATGAACACTGTGGAATTACACATTTCAATAGCTACAGAGCATACATCATCAGAGTGCTTTCCATGATTTATTTCCAGCCTTCATTTAGGCAGACCTCAACAGGAACCAATCTCCATTTGATGTAGCAAGACTTCCCTCTGGTGGCCAGGAAACCAGCTCGGCTGACCTTTCAACACAAGGGTGGAGCACTATGAACTCTTTTGGAGATTCTGACCCGAGTCTGAAGCCACGCTTTGTAATCCTCTTCCGGCATCTGAACAATATTTTCACGTACAAACTGAAAAATAAAGGGGCATTTTCCTTCACACTTGATATGATAATGTTAAAGGTCCTGATACTGACTGTGGGACAGCCACCAAACAGGCTGCAAACTATTAGCATGTTAACCTCCTTTAGACTGGTATGACAGAAGGAAAGTAAGTTTTTTAACATTAATTTTGACAATCATGCATGTTAATTAAAATGAATTTTGACATTCAAGCCCCTATGATCTTCAGTATTATTTCTATACTAAAACCTGCAGATTTAAGCTTTTTAAAATTGGATATATAGTTTAATTTTACCTAGTTGTGTTACATTACATTGACTTAAAACTTAATAAAAGTGTTAGTCTGGAGCACATCTCAACTCTTCTGTCAGTCTCAGGCAGCTCATATGGAATGGGCTTTTCCTGCTTCTGAAATATTCCTGCTACCTTTATTAATTAATTCCAGCCAGAAGGAACACAAGAGCACTCCTCTTTGCATGCTCGTGGAGAAAGAAGAGGTAGGAAATAACACAGCCAGCATTAGTACTGTTTTGGTTTAGATGCCTTTCCTAACACTAGCATGAAGGAACAACATGTGAAGGACACAGACTGGAAGCCACAAAGACAACAAGGACAGGATAACCGCCAGACAACAGATGATGGTAGGTTTCATGAACTGCATATAATGGCCAGGGAGCTTCCCTGGCTAACAAATGTTCTACTTTGGGAGTTTTTAGCATGATTGCACAAGTCATGACTTAAGGGACAATGGTTATCTTCTTAGTGAAGTCACCAAGTAGTACAATTAAACTATCCCCACATTTCTGGGTGTTTGAAGAACTTGGCTTTTATAGCTCATGACACTAGCTAATTTGTACAGTTATCAAATGTAACAGTGCAGCTTGTGTGTGTTATTAACACGAAATTGTAACCTGGGAAGGGCAAGACTGTGGTAACAAAAGAAACCACTGTGTGGCATCATTGCTTTGTTTAGAGCCAATTCTCTATTTAGCAAACATAAGCTATATTTAACGTAACCTCTCCTTTCCCTTCCATCTTTTCTTCACTCCCTCTTTCCTTTATTCTTTCCCTTGTGCAAATTATTTCAAGAACTGCTTTACTTGAGCCACTTAAATAGTTCTTTACACATAACTGGAACAGCTTTTATTCACATGTTGATGAAGCCTCTTCAAATAAATCTGCAGATTTAATCGTTTACTAGTGTGATTCTTATTCTATAGTGCTTGGAAAACACCAACACCACATCTGTGAAATACAAGCTTTTCCTGGACACAGTAACAATTGGATGTCCCTCTCCATCTATTCCAACTATTTATATTAATCTTACGTCAACTTTCAATCTAGCAGCAGATAAATCCATGATGAAATAATAGCAAAACAATAATCATTAGTAATCCTGTTTAGTTACATAGCACCTTTCACCCAAAGCGTTCAAAGGGTTTTACAAAGGTGGATATTATTAATTATCCCCATTTTGCAGGGCCTTGGTCCTATTACCCCAAATCATGTATCTTTGCAACCTTCCATTGGTAAGTCACATCACAGGGTGCCTACCCTCCCCACACCTCTGGATGAGAACAGATGGACCTTTATCACCTCCACGGCTGCACAGATGTCTGGAGAACACAACTCCCATACACGGAGCTCGCTCAGCACCTTCAGAAAGCTGGTGGGACGGATTCTCATGTCTGGATTTTTGCCAAACTTTTCCAGTTTCTTTAAGATTCTTTGGGTCTGACTATCATTCTTCACGGTGTCTGGGATTCTGGACAGCAAACTGGAAAACCTGTAATAACCAGCAAAGCAAAAATCAAATAAATGCCCTTGAAACTGATGCTTACACTCATGGGCATCTCGCACCTTCCTGGTATGTTTGCCCTTCTCCTGCCCCCCCCCCCCCATGGGAGAAAAGCCTTTGTGGGACGCTGAAATGAGCTTTTATTTCTGTTGTCAATAGGACTGTGGACCCAACTTCCTTTGTATAGCCTTAAAATACACCCCTTGATTAGTCATTTGCATTCCAGGTGACAAACTTTTGGTATGAAAATAATAAAATACTGACAGATGTTTCCATTTTACTTCTGATTTGCCCTGTTTATCTTTTCTCTCTCTTGTTTAGCCTCTAGAGGTTTTCCGAAGCAATCAGAGCTTGATCTGACACACTTTCTGATTTTCTTTACCGTCCCTTTTCCCCTTGCTGTCATCATATCCCCCCCCCCCCCCGTACATGCTGGCATAAATCTTACAGATGTGAGAGTGCGCTGTAAAACTCAATCATTGCTATTTCATTCTGAATATGGAGACTCAAGAGGAGAATTACACATTACAATAAAAGTAAAGCTCTTGTGAGAAGACACTTCCTTTTAATGTTCTGTGTACATTTTTTAGTGCTGCTTTGACAGCCCTGGAGATGGATGAATGTCTCCAGTCTCTCCATACCCTGTGTCTGTGGAAGTGTGGTGGCTTTTTTCATGTCTCCTAGGGGTCTTGAATTGCTCCAGCTAAGGATCGTGTCATTATGGCAGCATCAAGAGCAAGCTCTTCCCTGAACTGGTAAGAGGAGACAGGCCTGTCTACGCTAGAAAGTTGTCCCATTTTAACCAGGCTGGTATACCAAAGTACTACAACCTCCCTGGGCCTTGGCTACACTAGCAGGGTTTTGTTAATATAGTTATACTGGTGGTGCTTAATTTGTGCCAGGGCTGAGCTGTGGCACTTCCAGTCTCGCAAAATTAACACAAAAAAATTGCTTGAGCCCTGGCACCTCTTTTCTTGAGCCCCAATACCTCTTTCCTTATAAATTAAGCACTGTTTACTAAAATTGGCAAGAGCCCTCTAGTGCAGACACAGTCATATTTGCCTAAAAGTACTTATACCTGTACAGTTTAAGCTGGCTGCCCCAGTAGAAGCATGACACCTTTTCTACACTACTGAGCTGGGTGGCTAGCTGTCCCAGCAGAGTCCCATAGCGGAGATGCAGCATAAGCCAGCAAAAAGAGTTCTGCCTACACACATATATTACTTTTCCGAATGACATTAGTTAAGCTGACAGGTGCAGTCTGCATCAGTGGTTTTGCTTGCATAGCTGCACTGGTTGTGTTGGATTTTTTCACACATCTGGCCAACATAGCTCTGCCAGCACAACTCGGTGGTGCACCTCAGGTTTTTTACAAGTATAACTGCACCTACTCTAACGCTTTTACTGGCACAGCTATATTGCTTAAAATAAAATAAATCACCTCCTCCCGAACTGTAGGTTTAAGTTAAGTATTTAAGTGTAGACTGGGGCCTAGTGTGGATGCAGTTACATCCTCATAAAGGTGCTTTACACCACAACAGCTGTTCTTGTAGTGGAACAGGAATAATTACACTTTTGTAAGGCTCTTTTATAACTATGTCCACACTAGGCTTGTACATATACAATTATTGCAATACCCTGCCTCCTCCAGCTGACAATTACAGTAGTACAGCTCGAAGCTTAGACCAGGCCTTGGATGCAGGAGGGCGGTGGCCATTATGCTCTCCAATTAAAAATGCAGCTTTTCTAGATAAAGCAACATTCTCTATTAATTTGCTCTACTTTAGGGTCAGCTGGAAAAAAGCATCTGGCATGTAGACTCTCGGGTACTGACACACACGGTCCTCCACAACTTTACATCACTTGATTTACTAAGGGAAGACTGAAAGAAGATCCCTAGTTTCTGTGCTGTGATATAGCTAATCTAATTCACACCATCAAAGGCTGGAGCTCTGCAGAAATGCTTTATTGAGAGGTGCCTGCTTAGCTTGTGGTCATGATGTCATGTTCCCCTGGTAGGGATGTAGCTGATATCTATGTGAAGTTTATAAATGCTAACAGTGAAACATTCTTCAGCCATGTGTGATGGATACACAGCTGGAGGCAAAATCCTTTCCATCATCAACATTGCTAATAGGAACGCAATCTTTCATTTTCAGCAACATGTTATGTATGGATCAGTGTACACCCAAAGTGTTTTGCAACCTTCTGCATCCTATACAGCCATATGTTAGAGATTGGAAGGAAATGCAGTGCTGTCCAGAGGCATTAGGCCTTTGCAAAAAGGGGAAGGGTTTCTTATATCCTCTCTCCCCCCATCCTCACCAAATGGATTTACGACACAAGGTAAAATCTGGTCCTGGATATCATTGCTGTATCTTCTTTTAAAGAGTGTTTATAAGGACTCTAAAATCAAGCCCTGAGAAATGGTATTCAAAGAGTTTACTGGTTTATAGTAAGACTTTCTTTTGGTATTACAAAGGCTAAAAAGAGTCTGAATGTAAAGAAGAGCTTTTGGTTCTCCAGGAAGTGCTCTTGGGAGTGTGCTTAGCTCTTTCTTCCTTACCAGTTGCGTTCATCTTCATCATGTTCTCTTTCAGCATTCAGGCCACACTGTCTCATTCTTTCCAGGTCCCTCTCAAAATAGGTGATGCTTTTTAAAGACTGATATTTCTGAGAACTCTTCTCTTCCCGCCTCCTACAAATAAGCTTAAAAATTAAAACTATATATTTTAAATATTAACATTCTGATTAAACAAGAACTGGGAAGATACCTAGGACATTGGTATAGTGTAGACTCAGCCAACCAAGTGCCACCTACAGAATTACAATCACCAGTTCATGTCACACCCAGCTGATCCTCAGAATCCTCTCATCTAAATACTGATCAGCTCTGCCATACTTGTGAGGTTTTAGGGGTTCACAGCTAAGGTAGAATGGGTTCAGGTGATTAGCATAGGCCCTGATTTGTTCTTTTATCCTGAAGGATTCAGGAATCAGTCTATTCTCCATGCAGTCACTATGGGTGCTTAGGGGGAAAGACAGAGAAAACTCTTTGGGAATCTGGAGAGCATACCAGTACAGATGTAAGCATAAGAGTGGGGAGGAGGGAGGAGAAACTGGGGATACTGCCCTTTCAAATAACTATGTGAAACGAGACTGGTGTCTTATTTTCTATGTCTGGAGAGCTCAGATGACTGATGGGAGTAACATTTCAATCTAGAGGAAAGGATGACAAATGCTGGCTGATCAACAGGCCAGAACTGAAGGCTTCTCACTTGTCCACTGCATAAGAGAGAGGGCTGCAATTGTAACCACTAAAATTGCTCAGTAATGTTAAGGGACAACCTAGTGATCTACACAATGACCCTCCAGATCATGCATGGATTAGCTATAATGTGGGGAGACTGAAAAACCAGTCTTTGGGAGAACAGGGGTTACAGTAAAGAAATCCAAAGTTGTTTAACAGAACCACACTACAAATCTACTGTGCTAGAGACAGTTGAATTTCTGGACCAAGAATTAGACTGGAATTTGAAACCTTGGCAGCAGTTTCTGGGAGGTTTATGTGATAAACTACAAAGGCTGCCTTCAGCCTGGAAAACAGGAATTAAAGAAATATTGTTGAACATCACCAAGTCCACTTCTGAATCAACTGACTAAATATGACAATGGGCTATGATGTTTGGGTCAACTTTTTTCCAGTGTTTGTAACTTTCATATGAAGAGATAAATAGTAGGTACAATGTCCCTAGTAATCATGGAGGCAAGTCTCATCACAGCAGCTTGACTATTTGGTCCAGCGTGTAATCCTTTCATGGATACCCATAAAATCATCACAGCATATGCACCATATGCCATTACTCATGTTCCACTCAACTGAAGTCAGCAGATCCATCTTTAAAAGGTTTGAGAGCATGTCCTAAGCATGTTACAGAAGTGAGGCATGCAGTACTTTGACAGAGTACAGCAAGCATTCAAGATTTTACCGTTCAAGAATCTCCAAGTTGTCATGCAAACAAAAGGCTGCTTCTTCAGCTACTGCAGAGAACTTCTGTCTCATCTCAGCACACAAATTATATTTACTTTGAATGAAATAGCTGGCATGGCAGCTGCAGGTGAAAGCACATAAACATCATGAGGTTCATCTCTATGAAACAGAGCTGAGCTGCTCAGAACACAGAGCTTTTTAAAATGATGTGAAATGAAAGCCTTTGCTCTCAGCTGACTAAAGTTAAGACATTCCTGGTCATAAATATGCAAATTAAGGAGCAGAGAGCTTGGTTTAGAACTGAACAAGTACTAAAACAAAAAAATGGTCTGCAAGTATTCATCTAAATTCAGACACAAATCTTCTTCAGACCACAACTACAACCTTTTAGCGTTTACCTTTCTGGGGTCGCAAAGTGCTTTGAGATTTAGATCTAATTCTTAAATATTCATGGACAGCGAATTTCTAATTGCACATTCTTTCCAAAAATTATTAATTTGTACAGTGTTGGTTAGTTATAGAAATCGCCCCATTAGGCCACAGAAACAAACTACATGAAATATACATAAAGGGCAGAGTGAAAATAATACCAGACACTGTGAAAAGGACCAAAAACCTCTTTGATAACAGAGGTTTATGACCTCACATTATTTCATATAATCTGCAATTTATCAAGTTTAATTAGGCTTTTTTTCTGCCAGTAGTAAAATTAAACACAGACGGGTAAATAATTAAGGCAAAATCCATAGATTTGGCTTCACAACTCACATTAAAGTATGTGGAAATCATATGACAAATTTCACATGGTACTGCATTGAAACTGAACATGATCTGTGTCAAAGAGCACACATAACTCTAGCAGGATTTCATCAATTCACTGTGCACCCTTAAAGCAACACAGGTACAGCTTGCTTTCCACATGCATGACACTCATGAGCATGACATGAAGCATACTAGTACCTCTTCGGCCTCTTTATGTGCTTTGTTCTCGCTTCCTCCTTAAAGGTTGCTGTGGTTGTTTTGTCTTCCCTCAGAGTCACAGACAGTGAACTGCAAGCAAAAACAAATCCCTTAAGATAATACAGTATGCCTTAGGAATCCAGACACTTGTCACCAGAGTAGACAATTTCTGAGATAATAAACAGCTATGATGTCTAGCTTGAAACTGGAAAATTCGTTTTTAAGGTGAACATCAACATTTAGAGCACAACTCTCAGTTATATGGGTAGGAAACCCAAGGCAAATCCCCATGCTTTGTATTGAAAATATGATATGGAACATGCAGCAAATCAGTAATGGTCTGAAAACAGGATTTCATCAACTAACCATGTTCTTCCAGCAGTAAGATGCTATCAGTCATTTGCATGCCATGCGCTTTCCAAATGTGAAGCTGATCGCATGGAACATATATCATATGTAATATGCTTAGAGTTCTGTAATTACTCCTACCTCTTAGGCCTCTGCTCCAGGGATGTTAAGCTATCTTGGTACTTAAAGGATGTTGTGTTTACTCTGTCATCCTTCAGAGTCACCGATAGTGACCTACAAGACAAGACAAGACAAGGTCCTTAAATTATACAAAATATGCCTTCTCCAGCATATGAAGCTACTGGCATGATGAATCACTTCCAATAAGACAAACTTATTCAGATCCATCGGGAGAAAAGATTTTTCTCTCCCCTTTGACCTATTCCAAGGGAGAAAAACTGCAACAAATATCAGATTATAATATGTGCTTTGTGTTTTTCAATTCTAATAGTGAAATCCACCACAGAACTGGGAACTAGCTACAGAAACTGTGGCAAACTGAGTAACTGAATCAGATTCAGGGGAGGGCTGGGACATAACAGGCTCTCTTCTTTTCTAGTTTAGTGGGAGCAGTAGCTATAGACAGAGACCCAGTGGTGGCATGCTCCCTCTTGCTTTTGCAGTGACAGGAGAGGAGGAAGATAGCAGCTTGATCTTTCTTTTCTGTTAGTGAATCCAAAGGGAGAAAGTTGGAAGATTGATGGCAGATTTTCCTCCTTTCACTGACAAATTCATATTATATGTCACAGACTCCATCAGAACTTAACACAAAAATGAGCTTGGAGATGCTGCATAGATATACACGTTCTGCCTATAACAGAATTATGGGCAAACAGGAGTTATTGCATGAATAGGTAATTAACCAAATAATTTAACCTGGATTTGAGTAAGTCTTAAGTAAAAGCACCCAATATCTATTTCTTAGATTAGACACAGTGTAATATTATAAGCAATGCAACTGTGTTGACAGACAATTACTTAAAAACCTCCTCTAGTAGGGCATTCCTCCCCTTTTTACCTGCAGACAAACTCACATTGTTTCTGGTCTTAAAAGAGATCCTTAAGCAACCACTTTATCAGTGCAATAATAATAGATAGGCCCAAATTGCCACCAGTTCAGGCTACCACCTTTCAATTTTTGAGGTATGTTCAGTATAACAACTATTGTGATCCACCTGTGAGAAGTAAGTCTCAACACCATATACTGGCCCACTGGATAGGGATAAGCAATAGATAGGATGTGTCTTAATTTCAGTAAAGCTTCTGACACAGTTGCATGTGACGTTCTCATAACCAAACTAGGGCAATGTGGTCTAGATTGCATCACTATTGGGTGGGTGCACAGCTTGTTGAAAGACCATACTCAGAGAATAATTACTAGTGGTTCACTCTCAGATGGAGAGGGCATATCTCGTGGGATCCCACAGAAATCAGTCCTGGTTCTGGTACCAGTCAATATTTTCATTAATGACTTAGATAGTGCACAGTACTCTAATAGACTCTGAGGATGACAATGAAGTTGGAGGGGTTGCAAACACTTTGGAGGACAAGGCTAGAATTCAGAAGGACCTTGATAAATTGGAGAAGAGGTCTAAATTCAAAATGAAATTTAGTAAGATAAGTTCCAAGCATCACACTGAGAAAGAAAAAAAAAAATCAAACAAACAATTTCAAAATGGGGAATAAGTGATTAGACAGCAGTACTTCTGAAAGTAATCTGGGTGTATATCACAGATTGAATGCGAGACAGTGGTGCAGTGCAGTTGTGAAAAAGGCTAATATCATTCTTGGGCGTATAACAGGAGTATCATATTTAAGACAGGGGAGGTAACTGTCCTGCTCTGCTTGCTGTCGGTGGACCTCAGTTGGAGTACTGTCTCCAATTCCTGGGGCCCCATTTCAGGGAAAATATGGAAAAACTGGAGAAACTTCAGAAAAGAGCAATGAAAATGTTGAAAAATTTAGGAAACTTGTTGTATGGAGGAAAGGTTAAAAAAACTTGGGCATGTGTAGTTTTGAGGAAAAAAGCCTGAAGGTATAGGGGATTGATAACAGCCTTCAAATATGCTGAGGGCTGTTCTGAAGAGGATGGTGATCAATTGTTCTGCATCTCCACTGAAGGTTGGACAAAAAATAATGGGTTTAATCTACCAAAGGGGAGATTTAATTTAGATATTAGGTAAGACTTCCTAATTATTTAATTTAGATATTAGGTAAAACTTCAAAGATGGGGATTAATATGAAACTAGAAAGGTGGATAAAGAACTGGTTACAGGAGAGACTACAGAAGGTCATAGTGAAAGGTGAACTGACTAGCTGGAAGGAGGTTACTATTGAAGTTCCCCAAGGATTGTTCCTGGGACCCATCTTATTCAACCTTTTTGTTACTGACCTTCGCACAAAGAGTAGGAATGTGCTAATTAAGTTTGCAAACGACACCAGGCTGAGAGGTATTGCTAATACAGAGAAGGATTGGGATAGCATACAGAATGATTTGGATGACCTTGTAAAGTGGAGCATTAGAAACAGGATGAAATTCAACAATGGGAAGTGCAAGGTCATGCACTTAGGGACAAATAATAGGAATTTTTCTTATAAGTTGGGAATGCATCAGCTGGAAGTGACAGGGGAGGAGAAGGACCTGGGCGTACTGGTTGATCACAGAATGACAATGAGTAGCCAATGCGATGTGGCAGTGAAAAAAGCTAATGCAGTCCTAGGGTGCATGAGAAGAGGTATTTCCAGTAGAGATAAGGAGGTGTTAGTATCGTTATACAAGGCGCTGGTGTGACCTCACTTGGAATATTGTGTACAGTTCTGGTCACCCACGTATAAGAAAGATGAAGTCAAACTGGAACAGGTGCGAAGAAAGGCTACAAGGAAGATTCATGGAATAGAAAATCTTTCCTATGAGAGACAACTTAAAGAGCTTGGTTTGTTTAGTCTGACCAAAAGAAGGCTGAGAGGAGATATTATTGCTCTTTATAAATACATTAGAGGGATAAATACAAGAGAAGGAGAGGAATTATTTGAATAAGGCACCAATGTGGACACAAGAACAAATGGATACAAACTGTCCTTCAGAAAATTTAGGCTTGAAATTAGACGCAGATTCCTAATCATCAGAGAAGTAAAGTTCTGAAATAGTCTACCAAGGGAAGTGGTGGGGGCAAAAACCTTAGGTGTCTTCAAAACAGAGCTTGATGGGTATGTTCATGCAGGGCTTTTATTTTGAAACAACACTGGTTGTTTCGAAATAAAAGTCCCTATGTCCAAACGACATTTTCTTGTTTCAAAAGGAGGGAGCTCCTCGTTTCGAAACAAGAGCCCTCTTTCGAAACAGCTTAAACCCACTTTTCTTTCGAAAGGAGGGTTATTTTGAAACCAGTGGTTTTGAAATAAGCCGTTTGGACATGTTATTTTGAAACAAAGAGTGTTTTGAAATAACAAGGAGCTTCCCCCCAGGGTGCATAGCACCCTGGGGGGGAAGTTCCCACTCCCCTCTCAGCACCCTGGCCAGGGATCGGTGCTGAGTGGGGTGCAGGGGTTGGAGGGTGTCCCAGCCGGCTTCCCCCCGCTTCCCCTTGCTGGGAGCAGGGGGGGAACAGGAGCCTCTGCCCCCTTCGCCCCCCTACCCCCAGCAAGGGGAAGGGGGGAAGCCGGCTGGGGCTGCCCCCAAGCCCGGGGCACCCTGCCCCCAGACTTCCTCTGCCCCCCCATGGCCTCTGCCCCGCACGAAGGGGCTTCCTCCGCCCCCCCCTGTGCCGGGCAGGGGCTGTGGGGGGGCAGAGGAAGCCCCCCTGTGCCAGGCAGCAGCTGCGGGGGGCGGAGGAAGCTCCCTGTGCCGGGCAGGAGGGTGGCCAGGGGAATCCTAGGGGCGGGGCCTCCGGGCCCAGCACAGAGCCTCCTTCCCCCTCCCCTCTCCTATTTCAAAATAGCATGTCACACTGGACATGCTATTTCGATTCCCTCCTTTTCCCTTATTTCAAAAACACTTTATTTCGACATAAGGTGTTTTGAAATAAGGCTTTATTTCGAAACAGCTTGTTTTGAAACAGCTTGTTTCGAAACAAGCACTTTGTGTGTGAACATAGCCAATAAGTTTATGGAGGGAATGATATGATGTACAACGTAGCTTGGCCAGTCTGTCTTTTACTACTGGTGATGGGTATGATAGTGACCTGGGAAGGGGCATTAGATGGAGTGGGTTCTGAGTTACTACAGAGAAGTTCTTCTTGACCTTGCTGTTGTGGACTTGCCCTCATGTTCAGGGTTTAACTGATCGCCATATTTGGGGTTGGGAATGAATTTTCCCTCAGGGCAGACTGGCTTGGGCACTGGGTTTTTTTTTTGCCTTCCTCTGTAGCATTGGGCATGGCTCACTTGCTAGTTGATTCTCTGTATTAAAGTCTTTAAATCATGATTTGAGGACTTTACTAGCTCAGTTATGGGTTTGAGGTTCATTGTAGGAGTAGGTCGGTGAGGTCTTATGGCCTGCAGCGTGCGGGAGGTCAAACTAGATGATCATATTGGTCCCTTCTGACCTTAGTTTCTATGAGTGTATATGGTTATTTACATTCTAGAACAGGACTCCAAGTGTGAAAGAATTTCTTAACTGAGAACTGACCAGGTTGAGACATGAATGGTTTAACAGGCCTGAAAGAGAGAGGATTTAGAAGGAATGCACTCTAAGACAAATAACAGTGCTATTAGAGATATGGTGAAAAACTGCAGACCTAAAGAATGTAATCAATACCTCTCTGT
The DNA here is from genome assembly GCA_007922195.1 of Podocnemis expansa. Taxonomy (NCBI): domain Eukaryota; kingdom Metazoa; phylum Chordata; order Testudines; family Podocnemididae; genus Podocnemis; species Podocnemis expansa. The sequence goes on from ML682041.1 coordinate 21,117,423, forward strand.
GCCAGCCTACCATGTCCTTGTTTTTCCCTCTCCACATGTTGTGCTGACATCCTTGACTTATTGTTTATTAAACCTGCCTAGATTGTGCTAACTTTTAATACTGTTTCTCTTGACTGTTATACGAGATTTTTCCCTTTTGACCCTGATTTCTTTTAGGGAACTGATATTAGTTTGTACCAATTAGAGAATGTTAGGTCTTGTTACATTTACCTATGTATATGCATGTATGTTAATGTAGCTGTTAAGCTATAAAAGTTTCTGTAATGCATCTGAGGGGCAGAGACCAGGATCTTATCTGTTCTCTCCGCTTCAAAGTGTAATTAAAGCTGTTGGACTGCAGTCAAGTTTGGGTTCAACTGTTTTCTTTGACACAAGGGACATGGTAAAGTCCCATCACTGGTGGTTTTTAAGAAGAGGTTGGACAAATACCTGTCAGGGATGGTTTAGCTTTACTTGTCTCAGTGCAAGGGGCTGGACCTAAAGACTTTTCAAGATCCTTTCCAGCCCTACATATCAATTATTCTACATACTTGAATAACTGAGAGCAGACTGGTGCCATCCCTTGTACCATTCCTTCCTCATAATGTCTCACATCACTCTCCCAGTGCTGGCAAACTGTGGTAGTCAGCTATGTTCCCTCTAAGCTGTGTGCGTGCGCACACACACAGGTTATGAAGTCTACGCACACAAAAAAAATTCAATAGTGCCAATATTTTTATGCCACTTTTAAGAAGGCAATTTCAAGTAACATGTTTCAAATAAGGTTTTGTAATTTATAAAATAATTTCCATCACCAGATCAAAATAAAATTTAGATATTATTTGAGTCATACTCACTTACTTCATTACACTCACAAGTTTGACCATACTCACTGGAGTGCACACAACTTTGGACACTGGCTCCAAAAATTTGCACAAAAGAAATTTTTTGCACACACAGCCTATGAAAAATTAGAGGGAACATTGGTAGTCAGACTCTGCTAACAAATGAATATTACTCTACACAGTTTTAGCTGGCCTGAAAGTGGAGAAGTTAAACGAGGTTTCATCTTGTTTACCAGTGAATGTAAATGCATAATGGTACATTTTTAATCACAGTGATTTAGCTGCATGGCTCCTATTAATGTTAGTGTGAGACATAAATCAAAATCACAGTGTTCCCTATGGAAGATACATAATCTGGCTTCTCCAATCCCCTGTCTCTTGCAGCACGACCAAACTCAATGTAGTTCATGAGACTGCATTGGCCATTTTCCATTGGTGAAGATGACCACATATTTCACACAACGTCACATATTTATTCTATTCAAATGTTCCTACCTTTTAGGTCTCTGTCCCAGTATGCTCTCTTGGTCCTTAGAGGTTGTTAGGCTCAGTCTCTCATTCCTTTGATATACTGGTGGTGGACTGTGAGGCAAGACAATGTCCTTGAAACAGTTCAGAACATGGGCAATGTTGCTGGAACTGACTGTCAGCTCTTTAGAGGAGACTCGCGGCAAAGTTCAGGGGTGTTTTAACCCAAAGATGTGGGGGAAAGAGCCTCAGTTGGTTTGAACTGGTGTAGTTCTGATGACTTCAATAGAGCTATCCCAAGTTAGACCAGCTGAGAGTGTGGCCCATTTGTATTTACGAACAGTGGTAAACAGAAAAACACCTGACAATTAATAAGGAAAAATAATCCATACCCCCACAGCAGCCAGGAATTCATAGATTTCAGTTTGAGTTGCAGAAATCACAGCACCTATAGGCTTGTCAAGATCAGGCTCCTCTAACTGAGTCTCAAAACAATTAATGATAGCATCAGAACAATGCTTAAGTGTGATTTATGCAGTTGTACCTCACTCTTTACTTGTTAGTCTCTTGCTGACCAAGGATCTGGTACTGATTCCAGCAGCCTATAATGACAGCAATATTAGCCACTATTTTTTGGAAAATGTTCAATCTGAAGTTCATTGAAACGGCCCTAAATCTTCAATGTCATGAGGAGAATGAATAAAATTGATCTATGCTAATTGTTTACCCCAGTGAAAATTTCTAAAACCTGTGGGTCACTGCAGAGTGTATTCAATAGAAGTTTCCATTGGAAATTTTATGGGGGAAGTCTGTGGAAAACAGTAACAGCACATGCAACACTAGATATTGAGAAGAAAATGGCCGCTTTCTGTGTAAAGTTGCTGTGAATTATTTACTCAGGCATTGTATGAAAGGTTTTCTTGTAAGAAACAGATTCATTAAGTGTCCACCTGGAAAACAGACATTTATTGTGCACAGTAAAATAAGCCATTCTGTCAACTATATAGAAAAATGTCAATGTCCTTTAAATTCACTGAATGTTGAATTAAATCACCCACTACTCTGGGCAGGTCTATACCAGAATTGCCATATCGATACACCTGGACCCATACAGCTGGGCTGCTGTAGCATATCTGGTGAAGAAGCTGTATGCTTATGGGAGAGTGCTCTCCCGTTGGCTAAATTACTCCACCTCCAGAAGTTGAAGTTATGTTGATGGGAGAGCATCTCCCACCAACACAGCACCAGTCACTGTAACTTGTGTCTTTGGTGGTGGGGTGGGGGGGTCTTTTTCACATCCCTGAGTGATCCAAGTTAGATCAACTTATGTGGTAGTGTAGAGCCACCCTCTGAAAAAAAGAGTGCATTTTAAGTGCCATTTTAGTAAACTGCTTCTCTTAAGCTTGTCGAATCTACTCAGGTAGCAAACCTGTGCAGTCTGGTCTTCTTGACAATATCTTCTGAACTGAAATTCTTGGCCACATCTTCATATATAGTCTGAAGCAACTTCTGTAGATCTGATAATATAAACAAAACATTTATAAAAAAAATGTGCCCATTGGATCTTGCTGTCCTTTTTTTTTTTACAAGGCAATGCTGTATTCACTGGCCTCATGTTTTGACTCCGATTAGTGATTTTGGCTGTCCAACTTGAGACATCTAGAAGGACCTGATTTTCAGAGGGAAGTTGCTCACCACCTCCTTTTAAGGTGTCTCAGATTGATTCCTTTGTGGCATCTCAGAAATTGAAATATACCAAACCACTAGTCACTACTGGAAATGTAGGTCCCTGTTTTTTAGTTCTTCTCATGAGAAGTTAACAAACTTCTTTAAAAATGTTTATAAAAATTATTGTGTAGGAATTGGAAAAGTAGGCAACTGTTAATGAACCATTAAAGATCAACTTCAAATTCCTATGCTCATGCCATTAGCATTCTAAGAGCATATTTGTAAATGTCAAAATGATCTATTATATTGCTACACCCTTTGAAAATTAAATATGGAATGTAACATCCTTACCATGATGTATTCAAAGCTGACAATTTATGCTCAACAAATCTTTGTTTGGTCAGACCTGTCTGCCCAACTCTCACCCATCTTTTTCTTTTCTTTCAGCTGATCTCTGTTTCCATTAATGCAACCTTTATTCACGGGTGTCGCTGGCGCTGGGCATGTGGGGGACGTGCCCCGAATCCCAGCGCCGGTGCACCGGGTCTGGCGGCCCCCCCGGTCTCTGGCCCGATCGGGCTGGAGATCCAGGGTCCAGCTGCCTGTGGCTGTGGCAGTTCCATCCCCAATTGGGGATACGGGGCTCAGCCGTGGATCTAGGGCTTGGCTGTCCACAGCAGCGGCGGCTGCTCCGGCTCCGTTCCCAGCCGGGGATGTGGGGCCCAGCCACCCACGGCAGCACATGGCAGCTTCCAGCCCTGTCCCCGGCCAGGGGGTGGGGCCTGCAGGCCATGCCCCGGATCCCTCCCCAGGGCAGCAATGCCCCTGTGGAGAGGTAATAGGAATCTGGGTAAAGGATCATATTGATTATCTTATTGTATTTCTGGCAAAGGGTATTTTGTTTTGTTTAGCAGTTGGGCACCAAAGCAAAAATGGTTTAGTGGTGGAAAGGTCCTCAAAAGAAGTGAATTTTGAGGGAAAATTTGGAGGAGAACATCAGGTTTGTTTGGCAGTGAGGAGAGAGGAGCTATTCAGGAAACACGAGGGTGTACAATCACAAAGAAGAGAAGCAATAAAGGCAGGGGCGTTGCTGCCCCAGGGAGGGATCCGGGGCACAGCCTGCTGCCCCCACCCCCTAGCCAAGGACACGCCCCCTTTCTGCAGACCACGCCCCCTGGCCGGGGCTGGGGACGGGGCTGCAGTGGCCGTAGGCAGCTGGGCCCTGGATCTGTGGCCTGATCAGGCCAGAGACCAGGAGGGCTGCCAGACCCAGGGCACCAGTGCTGTGACTTGGGGTACGTGCCCCGGGTGCCCAGCACCAGCGACGCCCCTCCCTCTCCACATTCCCTACAATACCATCTGCCATGCTCTGCTGTTATCAGTCATTGTATTATCTAGATAGTTTTGAGCTGATCCTGCGAGGTAGCAAATGTGTCCTAGGAGGTGCTCAGTAATCTCCACTGGGAAGACAGCACTGTAGCGCCTTGTAGGAGGCCACCAGCCCCTTCAATTTACAAATCAGTTACCTGTAGGTTCTTCAGCATAAGGACATCCTCTTAACTCTCAGTCAAGCATGACGCATAATCAAGTAGGGAGGTAATATAAATAACTAATACCACTACTAAATTATAAACACCTATTCAAACACTGCAGAGGGGTTACAGAGAGCAGACAGGCCTTAATCTCTTGTCAAGCAAACCTTGATTGACCAAGCTTTTAAGGAATTGGTTCCTGCAGTTAGGGATCTATGTGCATATTTAGACATCTAAATAAGTGGCCTGGTTTTTAAGAGTGCTAAGTACCCAGGCAGAAGGCTGTGACTTCTAAGTCTGACTCTCACTATGACCTTCCCCAGGTCACTTAGGGTATGCCTATAGGGGGAAAAAAATGTACCTAATGACAGCAAAGCTCAGAGTCTAGGTCTCCAGGCTCAGGCTTGCAGTAGGGCTAAAAAAATAGCAGTGCAGACAGTCAGCAAGTTCTGAAACCCATGCTCACTTGGCTCCAGAACCTGAACTCTAGCCTGAACCCTTGATGGCTACATTGCAATCAGAGGACAGCACACATAGGCACATTTGATCAAGCGTTAATCTAGCTAGCCTGATTAGCAATAGTAGCGAAACCCTGGCAACGTGGGCTTCAGTCTGAGCTGTACAAGCCCGCCAAGCTCCTGGGCACATACTTGTGTTCCTTGCTGCACTGAAGCCCATGATGCCACAGCTTCACTGCTATCAGTAGCTGAGCTAGCTAGATCAAAAGCCAGCTCAGGTATGTGTACACACTGCAGTCAGCCCTCCAAATGTAGTGGAGACATGCCCTCTGTGCCCGAGCCTGCAAGATGCACCATCATTCCCATTAAAGAGAAGGGGAATGGAGGGCATGGCACATCTAGCAGGCCATGCTCACCATTTTGTGGGATTGGACCTGCAGCACCTTTTCCTCAGTTCCCCCACCTGAAGAATAGAGCTGGTAATACTTAAGCTTGTCCATCTTCAAGGCACTTTAGAAATATTAACCCTCACAGCACTGCAGTGAATTAGCTACGTATTAATTAGAAAAGAGAGCTGCAAAGAGGGTTGGCCTTGTGGTTAGGATACTGGCTTGTGACTCAGGAGACCTGGGTTGTGATCTGAGCTGTGCCACAGATTCACCTGTATGAGCCTGGAAACCTGCCGTAGTTCTGGGCCTCCTCCTGTGAACTGGAATTGATGACATTCACCCACCACACTGGGGCCTAAAGTGGATGAATCCATGTACGTGTGCAGAGGTATTGCTGGTGCTGGCCACAGGGGGCACAAGCCCCCAGTCCCAGCACCAGTGCTCCAAGTTCCTGACCACAACTGTGGCAGGGGACATGGGGCCGGGTCGCCGTGGCAGTGACAGCCTGATCTGGCCCTGACCCTGGCTGGGGAAATGATACTGGCACTGATGGGGGTCAGGGACAGATTTTGGGGGCCAGTGAGGCCTCTGGATGTATGAAAAACTCAGCTACTACAGTAATGGAGACCACAGGAAAGCTTAAAATTAAAGTGTCAGCTTTATAATGAAGATCCCTTGTGCAAATGTGTCAACTCTTTTAAATATGTTTTTCAAAGGCCTGGTCTACTGCTACAATGGGTTGACAGGAAATATGTAAGCAACATACTGTAGAATGTGCATCTCACGTTGGGTTTACTTACTTTCCCTTACTGTGGCATTTTCATTGGGCTTCACCAATGGGAAATGATCTCTGTTTGATGCAATGTTATTCTTTTCTGGGGAGTGGAGTTACTGTGGCGAACAGAGAGCACCTCCAGGATCAATGGAGGGCATCTTCACTGGCTGCTCAATTGATTCCACTGTGTCAATTCAAGGAAATCAACACAGCAAATTCAATATAGACAAACCCTAAGACTGGAAATCGCAACACTGAACTCTTGGTTAAAGAAGTGGAAGAAATCTTGTTAGTATTTAATTTCTCAGATACAGTCCTACATATCTTTTTATCAATGTGAAGTAAATGTCTGTCATTTGAAATGATTTGCACAAATAATTTGTCATGTAGGAACCATGAAAAATTAGGTTTACATTTAGTGTTGTGTTATTCAAAACAGGAATCATACAAACAAGTTTTTAAACATGGCAAAGAAAGCAAGCTTGAAATGCTAATCTGTTTTAGTAAATTCGTTGACAAATCAGTGGGAGATTGAATGATAAATTAGACAACCTCAGAACTGGCCTGCTTGTTATACCACAGCTGTGAGGGTGACAGCTTCCAGGTCTGACCTGTCAATATGATGTGACTTACAGAGCCTTTGGAGAACTGGTGTTCCTCACCCAGCCAAGGATGCTGGAAATCAAACTTGTGGAAGCAGGTTTGATACAGTAGCATTCACAAAACAATACAAACTAAACTATAGCCTGCTAGATGGCTCCATATTAAATTACAAACTCAATCCTGAAGCAAAATAAAAATCCTCTGTAAGAATCATGTTCAAGTTTATCTGCAGCTTAGTTGCCCAACGCAATATATTTCTCACATGTTTTCCAATAAACATGTCATCTCAATGGTACTTCTGTGTGAATTATGAGGAGCTTCACGAGCTGTTTGAGGCTACAGGGCATCAGAGTTGTTCTAATCTAGTTCCTGATCTAGCTCTGAAGTATCCTATAGCCACAGTCTTGTTTTTACTGAGATTTGGTGGCTACAGAATTTACCACAGAATCGACTGACTGTCAGTTGTTGTCCTGCAGAAAGCTTTTTCTTTTGTGTTTCTAGTTTCTAGCGGTTATAGTTGTAAGGAATACCTACCACTCATATTTTGAAAGTTAACTGGATGCCATCGCCTTGAGTGTGCAAACAGGCCATCTGAAACAATAGCTCTGAAGTGTCTACCCTTCCCATTCATCTCAGTGGAACATTACCTTGGAAGCCTAACAAAGGCAGTGTAAATATCAGTTTGGATGATAATTTTAGTGGAAAAAATTAAGTTAATACCAGAGCTCGGTATTCGCATGGAGATCACTGGAGTGGCAAGGTGTTGTCGTAGTTACTAAACTATGAGATTGAAGTCCCTCAAAACTTCCTATCATCTCCACTGTTGGTCATAAGGAAGAAAAGCAAAGATGTAGCTCTTCCTCACTGCCAAAAGCCTCAAATTGCATCTGCTCCTGACTGTGAAAAACCCAAGCTCTCTTTCTCACACCTTCCTTAATGTATAAAGTCTACATTTGGCCCCCAGAAGCACAAAGGAAACTGAACATAATGTAAGAAAAAATTAATAACAAGAACACAAAGGATTGCATTATTCATCTCAAAATGGATGTGGAGAAACAAGAGAAAGTCCAGAGACAAGCAACAAAAATGATTAGAGGTCTGAAATGTTTGACCTACAAGGAAAGACTGAAAGAGCTGGGTTTACTCTAGAAAAAAGGAGACTGAGAGGGGATATGATAACAGTTTTCAAATACCTAAAAGGTTGTTATGAGGAAGAAGGAGAAAAATTATTCTCCTTAATCACAGACGATAGGACAAGAAGCAATGTGGTTAAATTACAGCAAGGGAGGTTCAGCCTAGCCCTTAGGAAAAAATCCTAACTGTTAGGGTGATCAAACACTGGAATAAATTGCCTCAGCGGGTTGTGGCATCTCCTACATTGGAGGTTTTTAAGAGCAAGTTAGACAAACACCTGTCAGGGATGGTTTAATAGGAGTACTTGGTCCTGCCGTGATTGAAGGCAACTAGACACGATGACCTGTCATGGTCCCTTCCAGTTTCTGTGATTCTACAATCTGCAGAGCTCATTTGGTAAAAACAATGACAACAACAAAGCCATGTGCTAAAATTTCTCAGAGCTGATGCAGACATTTCCTTCTTGCCTTTGAACACAATACTTCTGCTGCAGAGATTAGGATTATTTTGGCACAGAGTACTCTGGACATCAGCTGTAATTCATAAAATGATATGTCCAATTTATTTTGCTTTTTAGGAGAAATGGTGCAGTCCAGTGGGAAGGGTACAGGCCTGGGAGTCAGGACACCTGAGGTCTAATCTCTTTTCTGCCACTGATACATTCGGAAAGTCATGTCATCTCTCAGTGCCTGCATTTCCACACCCTGCCTTTCTTGGCTTTATTGTGTAAACTCTTTGGGGTAGGAACTATTTTATACTGTCTGTACAGGATCTAGCACAATGGGCTCTTAATCTTTAGAACCCCTAGATGTGATAATAATACAAATAAATAATATTAATACATGATTAACAGGTACATTTATATACAATCCCAAATTAAACAAACACACTGCCCCTTGAAAAATTAGAGTGGGTGAGCTGGTTGTTACAGAAGTTGTTCTGCTTTTGTGAGACACTGTCTATTGAAAATTGCAGTCTTGTGGCTATCTCAATAATCTGATTGGATGAACAGTGGCAAATCCATAGCAGCTTTTAAATAATGGTTTCAAATTGTTTCATCATAAAAAGGGCTACAGAAAAGAAGTCATCCTATGATCTTCTGAGCCACACTTCCCCTCTCCTGGTTACTATAGGCAAAACATTGTTTCCTTACAACCCAACTGGTTTTGATGCTGTGAATCAGATTTTCTTGATGTACTTAGTAACAGAATGTCCAAACCTACTGGCACATACAGTTTACCCAAACTGAGGAGTGGAAATGAGCTAGCAAATCAAACCCAGTTCCTCCAAATCTTCAGCAATGAAGCAGGAAGAGGAACATGTAGATTAATAAATTAACTGGATTACTGGTAAATAATTTTCTCCTGTAGTATATCAGCACAAACGAAAGCACCTAGATAGAGTGATATCATGAACTTTTGTAGTGTCATCCATCTAACGAAGACAGAACATTTCACATACCTTAACTTAAGCCTCTTAATACTCATTTGTGATTATGCTGTATTTCTCCATTTTGCAGATAGACTGGTGGAGAAATGGAGAGGTTAAGGGACCTGGTCCAAGTCCTACAACCCGCTGTAGCCTGATGTGGCTTTGAGAAAAAACCTTCTGGTAGCAGTAGTAGCAAATATATTTGTTAATGTCCAGTCAAGTAAAGGCAACTCACAGTGGGAAACAGGCTCCTCCTCCTCTTTGGTTTGTCTGCTCTGTACTGACTCACTGTCTTCATATTCCTTGGCAAAATCAAGGGGCGCTGTGTGCACATTGGCATTGTCTTCAGAGCTGGGAACTAGGGAACTTATGCTGCCCAGAGGAGTTCGACTATGTGGAGATGACAGACCACTAAGCCGAGAGACGCTTACGATTGATGTTCTCTTGTTTGTCCTCCTGCTAAGTTGACTACGTGGTGTTTTCTGGCAGGATTTCTTACCCAGAAGGAAAAAAAAGGACAGGAATTTCTATAAAAATGTTCGACAAGGATGGTACACTGTATTTCCATATCTAATGCCAATCTTGGAGCCCTCTGGGCCCCATAGATTTTCTGCAGTGAATGCAACTGGCTGGCCAAACAGCTAAAATGGCACTCTCATATGCTGGATTCTTCCCTGAATCCTTCTCGGGCTCTGGCTTTAGTGAAGAAAAGGGCAAAGCTGTGGTTATAAATGTTCAAGCCTCTCCCACTCCCACACCCAGGACATTGATGCTTGTGTCAGAAACTTGAAACCTCAGTAGGCTGAGTGCTGCATGCTTGATAATCTGACAATGTATCACATCGCCATACCCTGGAGGAATCAATATCTCGATCAAAGATTTCATGTCAAATATGTAAGCCTTCATTTAAATAATGTTAATGCAAATGACAACAGAGAAAAATTATGTCTAATTTAGGCTGTAAGAAAAATAAGTCACAGTAACATGAGCCCAGGAAGATATACAACATTAGAATTCACTTTGGATTCCTTGATTTTTTTTAAAATTATTATTATGCTGGCCCTACCTTTAAGAACAACTGACCACACATGGAAATCTGGAAAGCATCCTACTTAGAAACAATTGTAAATATTGTAAGACTCACTGATTCCCCTCCCACCTTTCTCTTTTTTTATTACTGTAAAGGATATTTGCCAGGGGATGCTGTGAAGCTCAAAACAAGATCCAAAAAAGGACTCCATGCTCCTAAGAAAGCTCATGCGATAAAATTGTTAGTTTTTAAAAGAGCCACAGAACTCCTTGTTTGCCAAGCCTATGGCTGTCAAAAGCTGGGACCAGATGATGGGATGGCTCATTCAAGGAATGCCTATTCTGTTCATTCCTGTGAAGCGTCTGACCATGGCCACTGTTGGAAGACAGGATATTGGGCCTCACGGACCACTGATCTGGCCCTGTATGACTGTTCTTATGTTGAAACATGATTTTTGTCATTTTAGAAGTTCAGCAAGTCTTGCTACTGATTCCACAAGTGAAGTTATAAACATATCATCTCTCCTGTTGTAATTCCTGGGCATTACACTTCTGTCTTTTTTTTTTAATGCAAATAGTCTTAGGAGTAAAAGTAAAATAAAATAACAATAATAAAAAGAGGGAGGGACAGTATTTGTCAGGTCTTCAGAAACATAAGCTATCAGCAGAAAAGTATCAAAATTTTCCATAACATTTTCTGTAATACACCCAATGTTGCTTTCAATATCACTTCTCCTTAAAAGATTTAAACTTTTGATATTTTAAAAAGCCTTCCATCCAAATAATCCTATTTTCTTCTCCCCTTTCCTTGCCTCTAGATTCTGTATGAGATTTCTCTTTCTTGCTCTGGCCCTAGATTTTGTTTTCCAATATAAATTTTTACCTTTTAATTACGTAAAGAAAGAGAAAAAGAAAAGAAAAAAAAACCAAGCTAATTGTTGGAGTTTGTCAGGATGGGACCCTTGAAAGCAAGCAACGGGGACTTTGATCCTGCTTAATTGGGTGATTCTTTCTCACATGCCTTAGAGTAGCTTACTTTATAAGTAAGGTCTATTCATTTGACTATTGGTAGGCAAGATTGCACAGTTAATTAATAAAATTAAAGTGAAAGACACCAATATTTTTAGGGACTCGCTTATTTTTAGTAGTACATTTTCCTTGAGCAACACCACCAGTTACTATTCAGTCAGAGCCACAGAGATAGTCCTGTAACTGCCTAAGTATTATTCTATCTGTAATTCATTGTCAAACAGTGTTTTTCATCCAAATCCAGAGAGGCACATGTCATGAGTGTCATGAGATTACACATTTCAAAGCATAAAAGAGCAAATCAGGGAGGTGCATCAGGGATCAAAACCGAGAAAACAATTATTTTGAAAGCTGAACTAGATTGTAAAGTAGAAATTAGCAATGAAGTTACCTTTGCATCCACGATAAAGTGCTCCCATCTGTACCTTGCTGCCTTATCTTTATTGATTTTTTTAAATGTACTTTTACTGCCACCAGGGTCCCTAAGTGAAAAACAATTTTCTGAGTTTTTCATTTCCAGAATCTTTCTTTTATTATAAGTTCTTTTTAGTAATGCAATAAATAGAGAATAAATAATGGCCGATCTCTGCTATGACATTTATCTTCCTCTGTAAGGAGGAGAGAATAACTCATGAATGTTATAGCCATGAGTGAATTGTAGTCACGAGGAAAGAGAAACATTCAGAAATCTTAGCTATCATGTATTACAAACATAACATAGGGCTATGTCCACACACAGGGAGTTAAATTAATTTAGCTTAAAGCGACTCAAGCTAAATCGATATAACAACCCTTAAATCAATTTATATTAAATCGATTTACCAGGTTGCCACAAATCGAACTAGCAAGGCCAGGGAAGGACTTGCTAGTTCAATTTAGGAGAGGGCACCCTGGGAGGTGTGGCAACATGGACCCCTGGGAAAGGATCGGGGCGCCCCTCTTCCCTCTGCTGGCCAGGTAGTGGGGGGGGGGGTTGGGGCACCCCTTTTCCCCGCCACTGGCCGGGTGGCAGGAGGGAATCAGGGGCACCCTGCAACCCTGCCACTGGCCCAGCAGTGGAGCAGAAATCAGGGCACCCCTCTTTCTCACCACTGGCTGGGCAGTGGGGGCAGAGCTCACTGGGCACTCCGAAGCCCCCGTCACTGGCTGAGTGGCGAGGGCAGAGCTTGCAGGGAGCCCCAAAGCTCCCGCTGCTTCCCAGGCGGCGGGGGCTGAGATCCCAGTGCACCCCACTAGGCGCATGGAGATCTCACCTCTGCCACCTGGGAAGCAACAGGGGCTTTGGGGTGCCCCGCGAGCTCAGTCCCTGCTGCCTCGGAAGCAACAGGGGCTTCAGGGCACCTCGCGAGCTCCGTCCCTGCTACTTGACCAGCAGTAGGGGATATGGGGTGCCCGGTGAGCTCTGTACCTGCCGTCTGGGAAGCAATGGGGATTTTGGGGATCCCCGTGAGCTCAGCCCCCACCACTCGGCCAGCAATGGGGGATTCGGGGTGCCCTGCGAGCTCTGCTCCTGCCACTTGGGAAGTGACGGGGGATGCAGGTCACCAGGGGCTCCATTCCCCAGCCCTGTGTGCCCCCCTCTTCCTGGCCAGGGTCCTGATTCCCTCTCTAGGCAGGGTGCTGAGGAGGTGGGCCTTCCTTCCAGGGTGCCATGCACCCTGGGAGGAAGGTAAAGCCATTGATTCAGAACAATGTTGTTTCGAAAGAAGGCATCCGAACGGCCTTGTTTTGAAACAACCATTTTGCATGAATGGCTGTTTTGCTTTAAATTAGGTTTTAGCCATTTCAATCTAACCTCTCTTGAATCAAAATAATGGAGCTTGTTATTTCGATTCAGGAGAATGTTGTGTGGACTAAATATTTTTTAAATCGAAATAATCACCTACAAATAGTGTAGTGGCTAGCACCTCTGCTTAACATGCAGAAGGTCCTGGGTTCAATTCCCAGGGGGTTGGACTCGATGATCTCATGAGGTCCCTTCCAGCCCTATGACTTGACTTGACTTGACCATTATTTCGATTTAAAAGGTACATGTGGACATACCCTACATATATTAGGCCAAATTCTGCTCTCAGTTATCTTGATGCACTCCCATCTCCAGAGAGTTTAATAAGGCAGTGCAGAATCTGGTCCAATGTGGTGTAGCTATAGTGATGTAACTGACTGCAGATTTGACCTATTACAGGTGGAGCTAGGAGGGCTGGACTATACTTGAACTTTTCATTATCAAGATCCAGTTCCCAGTTGCTTATAACTTTTATCTATCTAGGCTGAGATTTGCCATGCCATGTACTTGTCTCAGACCAAATTTTGTTTTTAAAGTTTCAGTTAAAAAGCTTCACCCATTTTCAAGGACAAGATTAGGGGGAAAGTATGGTTTCATCCATGTTAAAAAAAATTCTTCCACCTGTTTCACTGAGAAGCTCTACTATCTCCAGTCTTTGGAGGAAGGTATTAAAATTTGCCAAAGGGGAGGTGCCCTGAAGTGCTTTTTCCTGTCTGCATGACACTTTTTCCAAATCCAGATAACATATGAGATTTTGAAAAAGATCTCAGTTCACCCAGACTTCATAAAAACTCAGAATTTCTGAGCAGACAGGGAGAGAAACCAGAACAGTCTTGAAGAGCCCTGCCCAGGGGATCAAAGAAAATAATTCAATTAATTGCTTTATGATTTAATCTGATAGCTGGATATACAATTTAAAAAACTTTCTGAATAATATAAATATGTTTTATTTCAATACCACTATTTGCTGAAAATGCTGAAAAATTAAAACAGTAGTTACCACTAATTGCACAGTTAGTGAAACAGCAACAGTTCTGATGTAATTTGTATTTTAAACTGGCCATTAGTGCCGTATCCCAGTGACGAAATAAAAATAGTTAGCAAATATCACTTGATACTGGCTGTGTACTGCAATTCCAGTTGATTTCACTCGGACAGTCATGCAAGGCAGGTTGCTGAACTGGGACCTTAATAAATACCTTTATCATTTTTTAAAGCTAATTTTGGCTTCAAAAGGTCAAGATCCTTTCTGCTAGTACTAAATATAACAACAGGGGGCCATGCTAGGCTGTTGATTTGTCCACAGAACTCACTGGTTTCAAAGAGGAGTTCTGTGCACAATTTGATAATACAGTATGGCCAAGAATTGGTGGCAACATGCTGCTTGAATGATTTTTACTTAAAAGTGAAGGGAGAGGAAAAATAACATTTGAAAGAAAAAAGAATCTCATTTCATCAAAGAATATTACGCAATGTGCATGTACTTTGGATTCCAGCAAGTTAAGATGGGTTTCAGGGAACAGTTGGGTTCCAAAGTCAAAGCCTCCAAGAGCCAATGTAGAGCGCAAAGCTGTCGGAAGAGGGGTTCACTGTGAAAAAGAAAAAACAAACAAGTGCTGTACTCCAAAAGGTGGAAGAAGGAACACTTACACCATTAAAAGCAGGGGATACCCTGGCAAAACAGTCCAGAACTGACAACTGTCTTCAGTATAGTTTGGATCATGCCTTCCGTAAACAACTTTACGCTGGTTAGTCAGTTCCTCCTAGGTGGTTCTTCCACATCTGTTGGTGGCAAAGGGTAAAGTATACAAATGTATTTTCTGAAGGCACCATCTTAACCAGCTCAACATTTCTAGGGATTTTGTTTCTTTTTATGCATTCAGGAGTCCTTACTTTAAGTCTCCAGAATGTGTTTGCACTGGCCTAAGTGACAGCAACTTGAAATCCTGGGATGCATGTAAATATTGTGACTGAGACAACCTCAAACCATGTGGTATCACTGTAGCTCTGTGAATTCCAGGAAGTCAGAGAGACAAAGTAGGTGGGGTTACTCTTCTATTGGGTCGCCTTGAGTTTAGCTGTGATGCTAGGAGTACCTTTCCAAGACCCGCAGAAGAGCTTTCTGTGGCTCAAAAGCTTTTCTCTTTCACCAACAGAATCTGGTCCAATAGAAGATGATAATTCAGCCACCTTGTCTCTCTAGAAGCATCATATGACTGAGCCCAGACAGGAGTAACCCAGCAAAAGGAGCACAAGATGATAAATACGAGTGTGGCTTTGTGACAGACCATTATTATTAGTGGTGTGGTTCAATCTCATAGGATTTGAAGACTGCAAACTTTAATTAAACTGTCAATCTTTTGTGCTAATCCACGCTCCCCACTATCACAGGTTCTTCCTTATACCCATGAAGAGGGCTGCAACAGGATTGACAGTTGTCTTTGTTACATACAGAGTCTGGATTTTCTTCTCAGCTCTGGAATACTCTTGGGACTTCCTGTTACTTATTCCTAATGCTGCTGATGGAAATGGGGATGGATTTGGCACTATACAAAAATGTGGGAAAGCTTAGTAGTTGTGAGGTGTTAGGAGACTGAAGAAGGCAGCTGTGGAAATCAAATCAAACAGGTCCTGCTGCACTGGGAAGAAGAGGCAAAAATGGAGTCCAAGTGGAGCCACTGTTCTCTTCCAGCTACCACCAGATCCAGAACTATGCAAGGGAGGCACTAAGCCCAGAGCAGCAGGAGCCATGCACTGCTTACCCTGTTCTAAGCCATGTGATCTTTGGGAACAAAACTGCAGGGAGAAGCCAGCCAGAGACTGAAGTGGACACAGCAGCTGCAGAAAGCAGCTCAAGCTCAGATGGACATTGAAGACGCCATCAGCGAGCTTCTCTCACTCTACAGGCTGAACGTCTCTTCCCTGTGCCAATTGTCTATATGAATTCCTCGACTCCCTTCCTACCTCCATGTAGCTAACACTTTAAGTAAGCCCACTAAAAAGATTTAACGAAACAAAGCTAAAAGTGTCACAGAACTAACATGATGATGTTAGCCACTATCCCATTGTTTGCTCTGCATGTTACCTCTTGAGCTGGCTCATCAAAAATGCTGTCTTGTCAAAGGTGAAATTCTTCATGGAAATGTATCAATGTTGATAAAGTTTTGGACTGGACTGTCAGTTCACTTTCAGAAAGGGAGATCTGAATCAAAATCCTGAGTGTGGGCACAATTTCATTTCATGAAGACACCTGATGGGGTTTGATTTTATTCCAGTGCAGAACAAAAATATATTTAAAACCTTGAAAACTGTTGCAGAACTGTAATGCTGTTCTCTAGTTCTATCCCTTTTCACAATGTTCCATCTGTCTCATCTATGTAGTAAGCACATTCTTTGGGGCAGGAACTGACTCTTGTACTGTGCTCATATAGTGCCCAACACAATGGGGTTCTGTTCTTGTCTAATCCCTATGCACTACCATAAGAAACATGATTAATAATAAGTGAGCTGGTGGTACAAGAAAAGATTTGGCAGCAGAAAATGTCAGGGTTGGATGTTGTTCTGATGGGAGCTGTATGGCGGTCAGCAATTAGCCTGGGAGTATATAACAGGTATTACAGAAAAATCTGACTGCTTACTAGTGAAAAAAGATCTCCTGTGTATGCCCAGTTCCAAGTAAAGTCTGAGTCTGTGTATCTGAGAGGAAAACTTGGTCCTTAGGTGCTGGTACAAAACAATTGTAGCATATCAAACTAGGGTGCATCCTAGATTTGCCTTAGAACGTACGCATGTGATGCAGGTGGCTTTGGAACCAGAAGACTGTTGTAGACAGGGATGAAAGGTTGTATGACAGTCATCTTTTTCTTCTTTCCTTTCTTCCTCAGCAAGGGGCCTTCTGTTATAAAGAAGCTAATGGAGGAGATAAAGATAAATATTAGAAGTGGAAGATACAGTATATAGGGAACAATTGAGAGTACCAGGCCATATTTATATTACCCATGTCCTTCTTTCCTTTTCCCTTCCATTAAAAATAGTATTGTCTGTTCTGATCTGTCAAAACTTTGATTGCTACTACCGAACCCAAATTAGGCATTCATAGAGAACTAACACTCTTTTGGGTATCTAGGATTATAATATTTCCTTTACCATTCTGTAGAGAAAAGAGATTCTACCTTCCATTACACTAGTTTTATGCTCCAACTTCAGAGGAATTACACAGATGTGAAAGTAGTGTAATGGAGTAGCAAATTAAACATCTTACGAGCATGTTGGTTTCTGGCAGGGTTGTCTCAGTAATACTAAGGACTGAAGTTTCAAAAGTTGCTTTTAAATTCTACACACAATTTTTCATGACCATGTACTGTGTGCACAACACTAGGGATCATATTGGCACTCATTTGAAAATTTGGCTTTTGGGTAGTGTGAAGTAGCAAACAAATCGAGCAGTTGCTATTTACAGTTGTGCAAAATGGATATAAAATGCTACTAAATCAGAATAGTGACATTTTACACCCATTTTGCACAAATGTAATAAATAGTTACACAAGAGGTTAGTTGGTGGAGAATCAGGCCCAGTAAACCTGGTGGGACGTTATAGGCTCACATGTCAACTATATGCATGGTACATCTATCCACCGCCGCTCATAGCATACAAAATTACTGTTACCCATCTCACCTAGTGCTTGAGCTATACCAGCTCACAGATGAAGAGAAGTTTTTGGAACCTGAATCCCAGAGAAAATGGAGGTTATGTCGGTCAGCAGAAGACAACACCAAGCTTCACTGCTGAAGATGCACAGCCACAAACAGTTAAGTTTGAAAATCCTCTTGGACTCCTCCCTGAGACTGAACATGCACGGAGTAGTATCCACAAGGAACTCCTTTTACTATCAATAGCTGGCTAGGATTCTGCATCACATCTTTTTTAACCATGGCCAGTTTGGTCTTCATTGCCTCCTGGCTGGACTCTAACAATGTAACCTATCTGGATTTGAAAGCTTCAGCCCTAAAACACTATAACTAGTGCAGAATGTGGCAAGAAGGACTCCACAGCAATGTGCGTTTCTGCAAGCTCATCAAAACTTTCCTCTACTCACTACATTGGCTCCCCATTCAATAGCATGACAAATTCAAGTTCTTGGTCCTCATCTTCAAGGGTCATAATAATCTGAACTCTGTACTTAAAAGATTGCATCTCATTCAGGGATCAAGACTGCTGTTATCCTCTTTGCTTCCCTGGCACAATGGAACTACCAATTATGAAGTTCATTCATGCAGGAAACAGAGTGTTTTCAAGAGACAGTCCAAGATTGCAGAATTTGCTCACACAGGATTTATCTACTGAATGTTTGCCTACTGAATGTTTAGTGTATGGCAGGCTGGGTTGTCAATCCCTCCCTTCATAGTTTACTGTGGCCTAACTATCCATGTAGATCCTGCTGATCCACATTAACAACTTATTAATGCACTTGGATCTAGCCTAATTTCAAAAAGGACTAGATCAAAGCACTTTAACAAACTAATGTGCATCAGTAGGGTCTACTGGACAGTTAGAACACATGAGGATAGTGTGGGGGAGAGTTGCACCTTAGCTTGCTGTGAACAAATTATTTGTGTAGACAAACTCTAAGGGTATGTTCACACAGGGCTTTTATTTCGAAACAACACTGGTTGTTTCGAAATAAAAGTCCCTATGTCCAAACGATGTTTTCTTGTTTCGAAAGGAGGGAGCGCCTCGTTTTGAAACAAGAGCCCTCTTTTGAAACAGCTTAAATCTACTTTGCTTTCGAAAGGAGGGTTATTTCGAAACCAATGGTTTCGAAATAAGCCATTTGGACATGTTATTTTGAAACAAAGAGTGTTTCGAAATAACAAGGACCTTCCCAGCCCCCTCTCAGCATCCTGGCCAGGGATCAGCACCCTGGTGCAGGGGGTTGGAGGGTGCCCCAGCCGGCTTCCCTCCGCTTTCCCTTGCTGGGAGCAGGGGGGGATGGGAGCCTCAGCCCCCTTCACCCCCCTACCCCTGGCAAGAGGAAGGGGGGGAGCCGGCTGGGGCTGCCCCCCAAGCCCGGGTTGCCCTCCTCCTGTCGGGGGTGGGGGGCTCCCCCTGGGCCCCGCCACCACTGCAAGGGGTAGGGGGGCTTCCCCTGGCCCCCTGCCGTGTCTTCCCGGGGCAGGGGATCTTCCCCTGGCCCCGCCACCTCTGCAGGGGGCAGGGCGGCTTCCCTGCCCCCCCCACGGGTCCAGCCTCAGGTAGGGGGCCTTCCCCCGTGCCCCTCGCCCTGCCCCTGCCCCAGGAAGACGCTGCGGGGGGGCGGGGCAGGCAGGGGAAGCCCCCCCAGCCCCTGGTCAGAGCCGCAGGGGGCAGGGGAATCCTGGGGGTGGGGCTTCCCTGGCCCAGCACAGGGCCTCCCTCCCCCTCCCCTCTCCTATTTCAAAATAGCATGTCACACTGGACATGCTATTTCGATTCCCTCCTGTTTTGTTATTTCAAAATAAGGTGTTTCGAAATAAGGCTTTATTTCGAAACAGCTTGTTTCAAAACAAGCACTTTGTGTGTGAACATAGCCTAAGAATCACTTCAGAACACACTACTTTCTATTGCAAGTGAACCTCTTCAACTTTGCCTTGACAAATAAAAGCCCCTAACACTTCATATCAACAGAATCCGTATACAAGTGTTTTCTGGGAAGCACAGAGAAATAGAGAAGGCATCCTCTTTGACAAATGTCAGTTAAAGATACATGTCAATGAAAAGCCTCATATACAAGGGTTTGAGCAGAGTACAAGAAGCTGGGTGAAACCTTTGGTTTACGAACTGTCACTTGTTAGGAGGTTGAAGTTGCCATAAGAAATTTTTGTTTTCATAATTTACGCTTTAGGACTTCTGTATTAATGCACGATGTTGCTTGCTGGCTCTGAATAGTGAGCTCATGGATCTTATGACAATGCATACTTGGTGTCATTTCAGTGTCAAAATGGGGTTTCCAAGGATAACAAGGCTATGGACTTGGCTGAAATAGAAGGTTGTTCCCCTGGCTGGGAATTCCTTGGGTAGATTATCAACATTTTGGGACAAGGCTGCACTACCTTTTGTATCATGTTCCAAGAATATAACAAGAAAAATAAAACAGGAATCTTAGTATTACGAAATTTCTCCACCTTGTTAGAATTAGGACAGGTGAAAGAAGCCTTTAAAACTGACATTTAATCAGAGTATAGGAAGAAGTGTATGTGCAGCACAGGAGAAGTAATGAAGACATGAATAAATGAGGGAGGTTTTCCAGCATTCATCACTGCATTAAATAACAGGACGATAGTGGAAAAGGACAACAAGCAAAGAGCAGGAAGAGGGAAAAATATTAAGTGCATAAGGCTGTGATTTAAGTTTGCTTTTTCCACAGGTGCTACTTCACAGAACACTCCAAGGACATAGCTACGCAAAACATTAGGCTGAATCCACAACGAACAAACAGTGTGCACTGCAATCAGTAATAAATCTGAAATGATATTGCCCACATCAGTATAACTGGCAGGTGAGGTCAGGGTCAGAATTCTTAAAAGTATATGCAGAATTTTGAGAACAGAGCCCACATAGATGACTGAATACACTTCTGGAAAAACGTTCTCTTCATGAATATGAAACAGAAGTTTAGGGTGAGCCCTCTGCTACTAATTATAAGATGTGTGGAGTTGGAATCAAAAGAAAAAATGTGTGCTCCTGGCACTTCTCTGCTACAATCTTCCTGAAGCAAAGCAGCAACTGTGATCGCAGAAACAGCCTTAGCATGGCAACATTCATCTCAACATTGAGTTGAGTGACTCATCTACCCCTGTTACACAAAATGAACAATCAGATATCTCAGTATTCTTTAGCTAACTCAGACATGAGGAAATCTGTGGCTACTCAGTTCTGCCTACCACACTTCATACAACAGACGGGTTCAAGGCTGCAGCCTAATGGAATTTACCTTTGGCTGTCACAAGTGAAGCATCTTGCAGTTAAATGTATAGCTAGTCTGTCTTCTATCACATCACATCTTATATCACATCAGAGTCTCTTTCATCCAAAGCAGTAAAACATAAATTACGCACTAGAAATTTATGTTGATCCAAAGTGACTGTGGCCACAGGTTTCATTGGGCAAAAGAGCACATTTTTAATGCTTCTTTAAATTATACTCTTTTTTTCTTTTCCATGAGTCTTGAAGAATGTCCAACTGCCAGAAAAGAAACTGTTTAATCCCTCCGCAGTTTGGAGTTCCTCATATGGCATGCACTCATCACTAATAAAAGGAGCAGTGTCTCTCCTCTCTCTAATGATTTCTGGGAGAGTGCTGGCGGCATCTTTCTAATGGTTAATGCATTAAAATAGTCAAAACATAATTATATGCTGCAGTGTGTGTAACAACAACAAAGTCCCATCACCACAATAACATTTGCAGGACATAAAACATAGAAGACTGTTTATAATTTTTTCCTGCACCAACCTACATGCCCCTTCTAAACAAAAACAGCTGTAATCATCAATCATTCTTTCACTTTTTCAACTGTAGATGGAAAATCAGGACAATACACACTATTGGAAAGAAGGCTTGGGGGCATCAAATCATCTACAACACATTTGCAAATGATTTATCAAAACTAAACTTTTATGTCAATTACTTTTTAGGGTTCCAAAATCTGCCCTATTTCTCAAAACATACTGTAATGTATCTATATTTATATCTGATTTCAACTAAATTACCCCAAAATAGGAAAATTAACTATTACACTGGAGAATGTTCCTGTACTGACATCTGAATAAATGTGGTGCTCTAATAAGTTTTCGTTGATGTGACTTCATGACAGAACTTCTTGGGACCTATAAAATCGAACAACTGAATATCTGCCATTTCCCACTTACTAACGTATCTTTGGTCACTCCTAAATTGGAGATTTACTGTTAATTTGTTTTAAATGCAGATCTTGCTATAGCCAGGTACCATACGAATCAAGTTAAACTTAAGCTTATTTACAGCTTTTCAGATCTCTGCTACTTACAGGACAGGCACAGATTAATATTGCTACAGGGTGATGAGTGTGTCACCATTTAAGACACTGCCTAAGAACATCTTTATTAGCTCCTACTGGCTAAGGAGCACAATCTGTGTAAAATAAACTACTGTAGTTGATTGTATTTATTATAGTCAGAAGCCTCACAAGATTAAATTTTAACACACCAGTCCACTGTCAACACTCAGACAGATGCTGAAAGAATAGTTATGGCTGCTCATCTACAGCTCATTTAAGCCAGCTTAAACATTCCTAGTTCCATGGTGAGATAAATGATGGTACTAAAGGCACCTTTTTAACTCAATGGTCCTGATTCTAGATGCCTTACAGTGTCTTTATGCTGGTGCATCTCTAGTGACCTCAATGGAACTGCTCTGACATAAAGCTGATGCAATGAAATGGAGATTAGACCCAATATATCTGCTCCAGTTTGTCATTAAGTCTTATTTGAGGAACAAAATCATTTACTCCTCTTTGAACTATAAAACCAATACAACTATCAATGAGCACTCGAGGCTTCTTTTCTTCATACACTGCCTGATAAATTCTGAGTGCACAACGTTCATTTCTGGTTATGTCAGAGGAAGACAGAAAACAACTTTCATTTTCCTGTCACAGGTCTTGATGCCTGCAGCCAGTAAAATCATCCTTTGATTTGTTATTGAAAAGAATCACGGAGATAAGTAATTAAGAAAGAATAAGTTTGGAACATCATGATGACTTTTTATAGCCTTTTTTGTGACTAGAACTTAAAAGCTTCTATTTTAAGGTTTGGAGAAACACACTATTGCTCAAGCACTGTAAAAATTAAATAATAAATATGAAAAAATACAGTACATTCAATAGTTTCACCAAAGATTTTCATTATTCTCAGTAGAAGCTGTAGTAAAATGCTGTGTTTCAAATTGTATATAAATATCCTTATAAAACCTGACACCAGATTTTGTATGTTGAAATAACCTAAGTGCTCCCCTCCAAAGCAGCCTTTAAACTGCTTTAGTATCTTTCATACCTCTCCTGAGCTCCCAATTTTTAAAGTCAGCACCACTATAGCCAGCAGTGAAATAAGGTATCCACAACAGGTAACAAACCTGATTTCCCACATAGATTGAAAACAGCTTTTTAGCTGCCTGCCACAGCATACAAGCAAACATGAATAACACGACAATGATGAAACTCACGCCTGCTAGCAGGATCCTGCCTCTGCATAAATTACATTGGACAGGTGGCACATACAAACAAAGGCCTGCCAGGAGACTGCATTTCTTTCATTAGTTTCAATGTACATTCTCATCCTGTCCCACACATACGAGAAGAGAGCAGCTCAGTAACCAAGTCTCCAATTAGCTGTTACTGGTTCAGAGACCAAAATAAAGTTATGTTGGCAAAACCACTTCTAACAAATCTGACCCTAACTGACTTGTCCCATTAGGCATTTGACAACAAGTCTCCAAAGTTCTAAATCCACACAGATTTGCTGCTACTCTCTGCAGCTCCTTTACATTTACCCTTCCTGTGCAACTTGTTTGTCTCCACTTGGAGGTGGCAGAGTTCAGCATCCTTTGAGATTTTTTTAATTCTTGGCCCTTGACAACATAAAACTTCAGAGTAGCCTCTCTAGGCAGAGAATATTGAAGTAAAAACCAATCAGAACCTCCACAGAGATCTTGGGGTTGGACACATGGTAAAGGGCATGAGAGAAAAGTAAAAATCTACTGTTTCAGTGCAGCCTTAAAGTTCAACACTTCATCTTGTTCAATTCCTGCACTGCTAGAAATGAGTGTTAGAAACAAGTACAGTATTAGTGAAGAAAAAAACCGGTTCTGAGAGGAAGACTGGTCCACTGGTTAGCGAATCTCATTGGAGGAAGCATAACTTTTACTAACTACGATCAGGTAACAGTAATAATGTAATGGGAAGTGTGAATGTTAAAGATATTTAGCTCCAAAGTGGCAGCCAGTTTAGTAAAACAAACAAGAAGTCTGTGGCACTTAAAGACTAACAGATTCATTTATTGCATGAGCTCTTGTGGGAGAAAATCCGACTTTGCCAAATGCCTTGAATAAAGCATCCTAACAAGTGGGATTTTCTCCCATGAAAGCTCATGTAATAAAGAAAGATATTTAAGTCCCCAGAGATGCAGATAGGCACGTAGTGGGATTTTGACAAGTGCCTGGGTACTTCATTCCCATGGATTTCAGTTTAGATACTTCTGAAAATTCCACCAGGAAACTATTTGCATCTTTAGATGACTAAATAGCTGTATGAATCTGGCCCTTATTCCCAGTGTTCCTCTTTTGTGGCATGGTAGGAACAGCTTGTAGGTGGGACAAGTTATACAGCAAAGCACTGCAGGCCTCCTACAGTGTGCCGTCCTTTTCTCTTCATACAGGCAGCTCTTCTTAGCTGGCTCTGAAGCCTCCCCTCCACCCATCAATCTTCTCCCTTTCAGGCCTTCTCCTCCTTTTGTACTATTTCTCAAGGATTTTTTGTTCCATATTTATGAATTAAGTTTCCATTCTATTAACTGAATGTTAAAGCACATCAAGTTTCTGTTTCACCTCAAGTGCCTACGTTAACACTCCTAATTCCACATTTTGGTGTTGAAATCAGCATGTAGATGGCTGATTACTCACTCGGGGCACACAACTGCCAATCAGGGGGCTCACATGCAGAATTTGCTGCCCCCAAATTCAGTGTCCAAGTCTGAAATTTGGGTCTGTATATGGAATCAAGAAAGGTTTCACATGAGGAGGGACCAGTCTTGCAAGATTGAGTCAGTCATCCCAGTATTGACCACTGTGAGAATGAGTTTAATCCTGAAACTGCCTGTTTCAAAACCATTGATTCTTAAGTCACCAAAATGCCAGGAACCCCACTTACTCAGTTAGCTCTTCATCGGAGTCTTCCTCATCTGATGAGTATCTAGGCGGCTGCCATTCAGTTTGCCATCCGGCCTTTTGTTTTTCCTGTGCCAATTTCAGTGCATTTTTCCTCTCCAACATTTCTTTCTGAAGAGTGCGGAAATACCCCCGACCCTGCTTCACTGAATTGATCAAATTCCTGCCAATAAATGATGAGATATGAGAATGTAGAAGAAAACCAAAACACAAAAACTGTATAGATGAAGTCTGGAAAACCCACTGACATTTTTCTGTCTGAGGGGCATAGTTCTTCCTTTAATTGTTGTTAGGTACTACATTTTGGTATTGAGGGGAATCTAGACATCTATGTATTTGACTGGTCAAACAAGGTTTGAAAAATGATCCCTTAAATTAGAAAGAAATACACCAGAAAGAGGCATCTCCCAACAGTGGCAATTTTTGAGAGAACTGTTAAACATTAAAACTCTAAGATGACCCAAAATGCTAGTTGAAATTAAAGATTTTTTTTATACAGTGAAAGCTCAAACATGGCCTTTTCCAGACCACTAAAATCTTGCATCTCAGTGTTAACCCAAGGGAACCACGCAACATTTTCTCAGCAGTTCACGAATGAATGCATCACCAAATGTGCACGTATAAGATGGAGAAGGGGGCCAAAGGGGAAAAATCAAGTTGTTCTTACTGTTTGTCAGCAGTAAAAGATGGGAAAATAGGAACTAAAAGAACTACAAACTGGAAATAGCAAATATCCTTTTGTTGCAGAGCTCCAGAGCTAGCCCGGATATAATGTAAACTATAACCACATTGTAGGAGAAGGAAAAGGCCATGAACCAGGTGGTACCACATAGATGGAGACCTTTTCAAACACCAGCACTCAGAGACTGTGGGAAAATAAATATTAGAGAGTTGAAGAATTCTCTCTCATTCATTTCATAGGAAAATAGGAATTGCTGTATTGGATCACACAGTCAATCTAGTCCAGTATCTGAGTTCTGACAGTGGGCAGTCCTAACCCAGAACCCTGTAGTCCAGTGTTTCCCAACCAGTGTGCCATGGCATACAGGTGTGCTGTCAGGTCTGAGCAAGTGTGCCACAAAATTTTTTGAAAAACTACTCAAAGAGCTCGGGATTGGTTTGTATAGTCATGAATATTCATGAGTTCATTTGGAAACTATATGGTGGTGTGCCTCAAATTAATTAGAGGTAGCAAGGTGTGCCACAACAGAGAAAATGTTGGGAACCACTGCGTGTAGTCTACAGTTTTGGGGTAACCTGCATATTGGCGAAATCTCCTCCCAAACCCTAATGGAGGGAGATCGCTTTAAGTCATGAAGCATGAGGCTTTACACATCTTCTGTTTTTTAAATTTACTGTAGTTATTTTATATATTCCTGTTAGCCACACAAAACCAATCTCTTTGAATCTTGCTAAGTTTTGGACCTAATGACACTCTGTGGCAATGAGTTTCACAGCCTACTTATTTTTTTTTCAGCCCCCATCACCAACACAATCCATTTTCCCAAGTAGATTAGTGACTTGCACTGAAGAGGGAAGCTCATTTGGGAGGCTTCTTTTTCGCTGTCCCAGCTCATAAGGAACTTTGTGAGCATGTTTTTTCACTGAGTGTGATGTTCTTTGAACTTAATAATGCTACATAGGCATATAGAGAGCAGGCAATCACACCCTTTAGGTGCATACAGTTGTGAGCTAGTTTAAGAAATAGTGGAGGAGCTAATAAGGCTCAAAATAGGGACATGTTCTAAAACAGGAGTTTCCCTATGGATGCAAAAGAAGCAAGGAGTCCTGTGGCACTTAAAGACTAACAGATTTATTTATTGCATGAGCTTTTGTGGGAGAAAATCCCACTTCATCAGTGTACTTCAGATGGAGGCAAGATGCTACAACTTGATATTGATGATTGTCTTAGCTAGCATTCAAAGACGTAAATATCAACAAAAGGTTGCAGATTCCTCTCTAATTGCATGGAATAATTAGAAATTTATTGAATACCAGCAAAATTAAATATTTTCCATTGTGCCATGAAGATGAAGGAATATCACCCATCAAAAAGAACTGAAAGATTCCTCAGTCCCATTAGGTCATTCCTGATATCTCACAGCTGGCAGAGCATTAATTAAATATGCTAAGTTCATCTTGGCTTTGTTCTCTCCTCAGATTAAATAACCTCTTGGTTAACTATAGTTCATGGCATCTTGTTGGCCACCATGCTACTTTCTACCTTAGCTTGATTGTCACAGGCTGACAGGTATTGCCCTGAAGCCACCTGTTAGCTGCTAAATTCCACGTGGTGCCATGGAGCTTCATTTTCAGTAACAGGAAAGGTTTCAATGAAGTCTGTCAGTGACTTGGAGCAACAGGCAAAGGCATTAAGGAAGGAGAAAAAAGAAGAAACCATAATGCACTCCCTGTAGGATGATAGCAGGAACAGAAAAGAGAAAGTGTGCTGTGGCAGTGAAATGGGTAAATGGCATAATGGACTACTCTGCCACTTTCGACCACAATGTGTCCCTAGTAAGTGGCAGCTGACCCAAGTCAGACACGATGGTTCATACTGAGTTTTGGATAAGTGCCATCAGGCCATACCTAATCTGTTAAAACAGATCTATCCTGGAGCTGGCCTCATTCATTTTACTGAGAAGGAAGCACACGCCTTTCTAATTAGAGATGCCTTAAAATACCCAGAATTTATATAGGTAGCAAAATGAGTGTTTAGTTCACTGTGTTCAAGGTGACTTCTTCTCACACATGCCCCACCTGTGTCCTTTATGACAATCACTTGTGCAAGATAACAATTTTCCATTTTTGAGTCCAGCAATTGCAAATGCCAGTCACTCCACTATAGTCCTGACAGAAGGCAACCTCTCTGCTAGACCTATCTGTACTTGCTCAGGAACAAAATAAAAGTGCAGCTTTCAGAAAACAAGGGCCCTATTTTGAGTTGCTGGATGCTTTATAAAATCAGAAGAAATCTGGAATAAAGTCAGGCTGGCTAATTATCCTTCAAGGTTTTTGCATAAGAGATATGTCTTTACACATTTGGGATTTTTTTTTAAAAACTACACAGCAAACTATTCCTCCATCCTAATGTGATTTTTCTTGTCATTACTGCAATGTTTTTTGTTCCTTCACACTACCTCTTCCACTCCGAGCAGCATTGTTGTGGCTATAGATTATGATGTCATAAACACTAGATAGTAAGTGTTAAACGAATTAAAGCTAATAGGTGAGAAAGAAAAAGAGAATTATAAAATAGAAAATTTCTTTTACACACAAACAGCTACCATAAATAGAAAAATAGGGGACAGAACTATAGAAGTGGCATGGGTTTAGGTACAATTTTGTGAGATCTATCTGACTTCAAGCACTTTCTAAGTTTTCTATGTCAAAATCAGTGATCCTCTTGGCAAGTCTATAGGATCATGTGACTACTCAAAATGGTGAACAAATACTTCTTTCCGTATGACTTCAGAACTGAAGGCCCCTTCTTGGAATGTGGAGCTGACTAAATGAATTATTTCACTTAATGGCTTCATCCAATTTCCAAGTCATAACAAAAAATAAATCAGCTTATTGAAAAAAAAAATGCAGCAAAGGTGTGCAAAGCTACAACATGTGCTAAATTTAAACTACAAATTCACAATTCCAGAAAATCACATTTCTGGGCAACATGATAAAGACCTTAGAAGTCTGTGTATTTTTGGTGTGGAGAAAAAATAAAATAAATCCTAGCTTGGACCATATATAGGTAACTGAAATATATTTTTATGATGCAAATTTACAGTATATTGCAGCAATGGAACAGCAAATACTTTTGCATTTAAATGCTAGCATCAGAATGCCCTGTTTATACAATAACTTAATAAATTTCGCCTGGCTGCCAAATTGACAAGTAGGTGAGAATCATTTATTAAAATGCAAATGCAATCGAGATGAAATTTGGAATACATTTATTACAGTAATTGAGCTTCAGTCAACTGTAGTCACAACACAGATTTTCAACTGCCTTTCAGACAAAAAGGACATGTATTATTTTTGGTAAGTTAATACCTTTGTCGGTGTGAAAATTAAAAGAGCTTCTTGAGTGCTAATAATTTGTAATAGTACTCTTCAGTTTTCTTGACAGACAAATTATTATAAAGGTCAATCGTATGCACAAAAATGATCTGGTAGCACACTCTGTGTACAGCAAATTGATTGTGAGCATATTTTCAGTGCTTAATACAACTCTGTGCTTATTAGATTACTCTTTAAATCCTTTATGGTCTCTGGGCCATCAGTTAATTGTAATGTAGCACCATAAAGTATTGGTGAGTCAAGCTTGTCTCTCCAGAATTAAAGATTCCTGATGCATTTCTCTGTATAAGAACACCTCAGATGAAACTGAAGGAACCTGTTAATTTGTTTCTCCTGATCACAGATCCGGTGTTGGGCTGACATTAAGTAGTTAATACACAATAATGCTAGAAGTTTTGTTATCAATGTCAAACCAAACCACATATTTACGAATATATTTGCATCTTATTTAAACACACTGGGTCAATTTAAGTGACTTGAGAGGAGTTACACCAGGGATATATTTCACCCTGCATATCAAATTTTACCAAGTTTACTACCACCCTCACATCTACTGTATGTAGGCAAGTACCATTATAAGTAATTTATAAGAGAAACAAGCACACTAGCAAGTGGCTAGATCTTTCCACAGTGTAAATTGGTGTTGCTCTCGACTGCCACTGAGCTAGGCCTATTTACACCAGCTGAGACTCTGTCACCCTAGGGCTCATGTTACCTCAGAGTCCTGATGACTGCAAATTATGAGCCAAGAGAAAAGCACATATTTGTCTGAATGCATGTTATTTTGCCTACTAACTGATCTAACCATATATACATCAATTATTTATTTGGTTATGGGAGCTGTCCACCTTTGCGCCACAGGATGGCTCACTTACACAGATTTTCTTGATAGTAAAAGCAAGAGTCCTCTGGCACCTTATAGACCACTAACAGATTTCTTCAGGCATAAGCTGTTGTGGACTCCAACCCACTTCGTCATGTGTTGGAGCCCATGAAAGCTTATGCCCGAAGAAATCTGTTATCTGTAAGGTGCCCCAGGACTCTTGTTGTTTTTGCTGTAGACAGACTAACATGGCTACTTCTCTGGAAATTTCCTGATAGTGTTATATTGATTCCTAGTAAATATGTCCCAGTCCCCAGACACTATAAAGAAAAAATTTAGTCTCTTGCAGTGACTTAGAGTCAATTCTAAAAACAAATAAAACAGGGGGCAAATAAAATGGACAGCACAGGCTTTTTAAATGCGGTTTCATATATTGCACTAAAGCACCTCAATCCTTATTTGCAGCAACTCCCTGATAATCCAGTGAGGAGCCTTCTCGGGCATTCTGCCAATTTACAAATTACACAGGAGATTTTGTGATGTAAATGTTACACAGGGACTGCCAAACTCACTGCATCTGTGACAAACTGGATACAAACCTACAACTTCTGATGTGAAAAGCAAGAGCCATAAAAGAGCAAGAGCCAAAAAACATTGCAGTAATGACAAGAAAAATCGCATTGCCATTTAGCTTCCTTTTGACCCAGAGTTTTTGTAACAGAAAAAGTCATGGAACAACACTGCATTCTTTTTTTAAACACATAAAATTCAGACTATGATAGCTTTGAAACTACAGTAAATACAAACTAAATAATATATAGTACAACATTCTGTTAATCTATGGATTCAAAACAAAATCAACTGAAATATTTTAAATGAACACTTAAACATGCAACCATACCATGCTGGATTGTGATCCCATCAGATCTCTGAAATTAAGGAGGGGCAAGTCAGATCAGCAATTTGGCACAGATAGGTATTCCTGCAGTTTCTGTCAGATGCATTATTTACCTTTTATTTCCTGTCCCAAATTGTTATCTAGTGTTCTATGGCTATTATACAGCTATCAAATTTCACTAGAGGTTGCTTCATTTCTACAGCTGAAATAATCTCTGTGCACATCTATGCTACAAAAGTAAGTCAATCACCATTATCTTGGCGTACAGCCAGCAAGGTCAGCAATGCCCCTCAGAATGTTGTGCTATATAGTACTTAGTTTACATTTACTGTAGTTTGAAAGCTATATTTTGAGTTTTTTGTTTAAAAAAAAGTAGTATTGTTCCATGATTTTTTCTGTAATTAAATCAATTTTGTATGTCCACACTAGCCTTGTGTGGATGGTGCGTGTCCTAACCAGGAGTTCTTGCACTGATTTAAATGTCAGTGTGGGGCACTGTGGGATGACTTCTAAAAGGCAGCTACAGTTCATGTAAGCCAGGTGGTGTCTACACTGACACTGTGTTGACCTAAATACATCAACCTAAGTGCTACACCTCTGATGCGGGTGGAATTAAGTTGGGGTAGTGAGTGAGTCACATGAACAGGAGCATATATTTTAGCTGCCTCACATCTTCCTAACTCTGTAGTATAGACTAGGACTCTGAATGTCCCTTACCTATCTGACAGGCTGTTGGGAGGATTAAATGGTTAATGTCTGCACAGTTGTTGGATAAAAGCTGTTATACAAATACGATGTGCGATTCTTATTTACCGAGCACACACAAAATTCCATCTAGGCCAGATCCTCACGTATCAGCATGGCTCTCCTGAAGTCATCGAAGGTACATCAATTTATACCAATTTAGAATCTGTCCCACACTCACTACTAATAATGTAGTAATTGCTGATTATTTAATTATATTCTTAATTGCCCTGCATGTTGTGTAGCCATTTACCTCTGTCAAAGCTGGGCCTAATTTTCATTTAGCTGCAGGGGTTAAAGTAAGCTGGAATGCAGTGGAATGGCATTCCGGGGCCCACTATTTTTAGGCGGTCAGTGTTCCAGGCCCCCTAAAAATAGAAAATGGAGCCCGAATGCTGCTTTCTGGGACCCACCACTTAAAAATAGTGGGCACTGGAATGCAGCGTTCCGGCTCCATTTTCTTCTATATTTAGGGGCATGCCAAATGCTAAGCCTCTGAAAATAGTAGGCCATGGAATGCCATTATGGAGTGTTCTGGCTGGGCAGGGAGCTGCCTCCGGCTGGGAGCAGGCTCCAATCTGGAGCCTCAACCTGGGACAGGGCAGTTCCCTACCGGCTGGATGACTCTGTCTTCTGGCCAGGTAGCAGATGACTGTCATGGTGGCCAGGTAAGGGGGCCCTGGCAGGGGGCGGGGGTTGTGGGGGACAGACAAGCTGGCTTAGTTGGCAAAGGGCACAGCGGTGGGGGGTCAGCCCAGGGCAGCTAGGGAAGATGTGGTATGGCAGGGGGTTGGGGAAAGGTTCGGGGGACCAGTGGTGAGATGGGGGCCGGGGACAGTAGCTGCGGTGAGGTAGCAGTAGCTGGGGTGTTGGGGCATGTCTTTGGGGGGCAGTAGCTGGGGTGGGTGAAGGGGACCTGGACCTGCAGGAAGGGGGCCTGGGCCTGCATGGGGGGAGGGCCCAGAAATTTAGGAGGGTTCCGGCACTGCCAAATTATACTTTAACCCTGTTTAACAACAGCTACCTTATACCCTCTGGAACTAAGAAGGTGCCTTTCAGTGGGTACTTTAAAGATTCATTCTACTGCCAGAAGAGTGTACAGTAAATGAGATTTAGCCCACTATAGCAAAGTCCATCTAAAATACTGTCACTGATGTAAGTGAATGGAAAATTCTGATTTGGTAGCATTTTAAACCCATAATGCATGGGTGTGAATGACCACACAAAGGTGCAGGACAGTAGAGAATCAGGAACACAGTAGTTAACATGTATTAGCTAGGTAATTACATAACAAGTACCATGTAATTACAGGCTAAACCTAAAATATTTTTACCTTCTGAAGTAAAAGGTAGGATACATGACAATTACATTTATTAAATGTAGTTCAGAATCCACAGAATCCAGCTGTAAATACACTGTCACCTATATTACAGTATACTTCCATTTATCCAAAAGCACTATCATCTAAACCTCTGTATTTTTTCTCAGTCCCCTATGCAGCATGTTTCTCCTGCTGGGTGACAAGGGAAGAAATCTGGATAATGAGGGGTTTCAAATAATAGACCAGAGACCCCACACCAGGACTGGGAGGAGGAAAAGGAGGTGCGATCAGCCATGCCACCCTGCGGCTGAATGGGTACTGCAGCAATATCATGGGAGTAAACAAGAGTAGGGCCATGACAGCAGAGCTTTGGAAGGCTCTCTGCACTGTCGTTTGGCCAATGATACCTGATGCCTGGAGGAACAAGGTGTACGAAGGAGGCTGATGGGGCGAGGCAGAGCAGACATCCCTGGCCAAGGACTGCAAAGAGAATGAAGAGGATGATTCCTGGGCTATGGGATAGGCCAGCCCATTGTTGAATGCTTCCTGCCCTCTCGAGTATCACACCTCTGATCATCCAAATGAAATCCACATGCCTTGGGTTTTTGGATATCAGGATTACATTGTATTTACCACACAAACTTATTAAGTGGTGCTGTGCCAAACTGACAACAGTTCTGTGGAGCTGAAGGACTTGCAATCTGAAATGTTATTTCAGATGCAGATTACCATTTATACACTTTTTTTTTCCCCTCTGGCATATCCTTTTCTTTTGGTATGCTATTTTGTGCTTCATAGACATTTGTTAAAACAAAACAAAACTCAGGATCTGCATTATAGATATATTATCCCTCATGTATTATCAAGGGGAGTCTTTGTCTTAAAATAAACAGCTGGCACACCCAACAATTTCTTTTTTTGTGTTAGAAATTTTCCTGGCAGTAACTGGGGCAAGACTATAAGGAACCATTAAAAAAAAAAAAAGAGATTCTGAATTGACAGTACAACACGGCTATTACAACAGATGTCTGTGGTGCAGGTATTGAAGTATTATTATGTACTTAGAGGTGTTTCATAATGTTTTTCATTCAATGTCAATGACATTAAAATATAGGAAATGCTATTTTACTGATGCATAAAGCAAAATCTCTCTCAGAAGAAGAGGCATTGAAATTTTGAGAGTCATGGTTATTTGACTTTGAAAAGACAGATATAAACACACACGACAGACATGATTTATCTTTCACTGGGGACCTTCCAACTCTGTGAGGCATGGAGCAATTAAAAGCACAATGCAAGGAAAAGCCCCCGAATCACCACAGCTTGTTTTCCCACCATTCCTAGGAGCACATGAAGACCTCTCCCCAAAACTGGAATGCCCTGCTTCCTATGTCATGGTATGCTTGCTAGTTTTCCGTGCAGACGTTAATGTTTTGTGATAGGGGAGTAGGATACAAGACACACTATGGTATAAAACAAATAGGGTACATGCTAGAGTACAAAACGTCAATTCTAGTGTTTGAAAGCTATGTTACCCAACTAGGGGATTCTTCAAGAGCAGGGCTGAGAAGAGAGTTCAGTGTATGGGGACTCCTAGATCCATGGGGCTGACACTAGTGAATCTGAGCCACAGTTCAAAGTCACACTTCAAACTACTCTCCCATCTTGTTTGAGAAAACTACTAGTAAAAACATTCTGCAACATAAACCTCAAGTTTTCTGGCCCTTCCAGAAGGGTTCAACATGATTCTATGTTATAAATAAAAGGGCAAATCTGTAGTTTGTTTAAGCAGGGGAATTTCATTAAGGTTGTTGGAGTTGCATCTACATTGCCTACTGATCCAAGATCTTCAAGTGAAAGCAGAATATAAGCCTCATATTTTAGCCATCTGTTTCTCTCCATAAAGGCAGATATGCATGGAACAGTAGTATTCTACTACCTAAAAGCAGAAAACCACTGTAAGTGCCAAAAGCTGCTCAAATCTCCTGCGAGGAAACGTAGGTATCAGAGTTGGGCTGCATGGGATTACACTGTGACGTGTTTAGATAGTCACTAAAAATCTAATAAGCAACAAACACATAAAATTTTACATACATACACACATATTCTACCACAGGGAAAAAGAGTAAATTGAGAAGTGAACAACCTGGAAAGGCAGAAATGTTGATGGGAACTCAAAATAGCAGTTTTTTCCAGTGACTGATGATAGAGATAATGATTCATACCTCCATATACTTAAATAGATGTCTTTGCCCATGACTGCTGTCTAATTAATGTGAGCCATCATTCATGTA
Organism: Podocnemis expansa; assembly: GCA_007922195.1. Lineage (NCBI taxonomy): Eukaryota > Metazoa > Chordata > Testudines > Podocnemididae > Podocnemis > Podocnemis expansa. The sequence goes on from ML682041.1 coordinate 21,152,662, forward strand.
AAAGGAAATTTTTTCTTCTGGGGAAAAAAAAATTCTGCAAACTGCCAGCAATGACAGTGCTAGAGGCATGCCAATTAGAGTGATTTCTGCCAAGCAGCAAGAGGCCACTGAACACTGGTTTCCAAGCAACTGACATTATGAAGTATTAACTACAGTGAAAACTAATACAGGCAGATAAACATTCCACCTTTACAGTTAGCATTGCCCGATATTCTCTCTTTCTTTTCCTCACTTCTTAATGCTACTGATTTTTTTTCTCCACTTCACTAAATCTTGTAGTAAGCATTTTCATTAAATGAATGCCAATGCATCTATACCCCTGAATATTGAAGTCTTTGGTATCTGCATATATTACAGCTAGTTTAGAACAGAATCACATAGTATTAACTCAAGAAAGATCATAGAAACACCCACCCACTGCCCACGACCCTCAAAAAACTGAACCAAACAAATTCCAGTCATTTGAGATCTTCACAAAAATCACAGAAATCACCAGTTTTCTATTTAAAAAAAATACCCAATGGCTGCTCCTTGTCCACAAGGACTAAAAGAAATAGGAAGTACTGCTATTAGTGTAGCTGTCCGTTCAGATATGAAATACGCATTAGCAGAGACACAGCTTTTTGAGTGCAGATTGAATTCTACGGTTCCCCCTTCAGGAGTCTTTAAAGATTTTTAAAAGAGAAATGTCCAGTTTCTAATTTAAAGCATAAAAAACAAGCAATGGAATACTGTTAAACTGCCAACAGTTTTTTACTTAGTTTTATTTAACTAATACAGCATGGTGAAAAAGATTCACAGGAGACCATTTTCTTCAACTTCAGGAAACACAAAGTTGGAGAGGTTTAACAGGCCATTTTGTAAATAAGGAGTTTGAACAGTTCATAAAGTGGTAAAGATTTTTCCTTTTACAGCTTGTATTTTAAACCTGTCAATTCCTAGCTGTTGTTGATATGGGATGGCATCTTGTCATTTTAAGATTGTTCTATCTGTTTGTAATCTTGGAACTGCAGTAGCGGCTAGCACATCTGCTTTACATGCAGAAGGTCCTGGGCTCAAACCCAAGGGGGTTGGACTAGGTTATCTCATGAGGTCCCGTCCAACCCTATGATTCTATTCTATCACCCTCACTCTTCCCTTGTCTTTGTTTTATTGACACCACTGTGGTTCCTTCTCTCCCACTTTGTTGTGATATCACAAACCACAAGTTCACGCTAACCTACTCAAGCACCTGGATTTCCTGGAAGATGTGCACAATCTAGGATTACTTGCATTCAACGCTTCAAAGGTATACAGAGGCACAGATTTCTCATTATGTCTCAGTAAAAAAAAAAAGAAGCAGCAAGGTGTCTTGTGGCGCTTAAAGACTAACAGATTTATTTATCACATGAGCCTTCGTGGGAGAAAATCCTGCTTTGTCAGACGCTTTTCTTCCACGAAAGTTCATGTGATAAATAAATCTGTTAGTCTTTAAGTGCCACAGGACTCCTTGCTTTTTTTGCTTTACTAGACTAACACTGCTGCCCCTTTGGAACTGTGTGTCAGTAGTATCTTTTTCATATTTAAGGAAACATCTCTTCAACTGACAGACTCCCCAAGAGTTACATCTAAAAGGGGTCAACAGATGATCACTTTCAGCCACAACTGGTCAGAAAATATGGAAAACTTCATGAAAGTGCTGAAGACTTTTTTCCCAGTTTTTCTTTTAAATTTTGTTTTAATGGATATTTTCCAAAGAACTCTACTCATACACAAAGAAGTAAGTACACAATGTGAGCCACCTACAGTGTGAAAGGTGGTATAAAGATTTAGAAGGGATGTAAGTGAAACAGAAGTGTAATTTACACCCTCATTCAATTCATTGCTAAAAATAACTGGTATAAATATTCTTTGGCGAAAGCTTTTTCTTTAACACTGTTCAGCAGATCAAAGGGGGTTAATGGATAACTCTGCTTGGATACATAAGATTGAAAAAGCTATACAAATCTAATCCCTGGCAAAGCACCAGGATCAGCTAGCTATCCAACAGACTTTTATAAAGATGTGAACAGATATTCCCCATTCTACTTGAAGTCACAGATGAAACGATCCAAGTGTTTTGTGAGAGGGCCATTTTTATCTTCAAAATTAAAGTAATAGAGACTATAATTGTTGAGATTTCCATCATAAGTATTCCGTTTGTGACTATAGAGACTATAAAGTAAATCACAACATCTAGTAATCTACCTAAACAGTGTAATTCTCTCAATTATTCGCAGATATCAGTTGTATTTTGTGAAAGGCTTTACTGATATAACTCAAGAAAAAATATTTCACTTAAATTGCCAAACTCATTTATCAAGTATTGCTTCACAAGTCTTTTCCCTAGATCCAGATAAGGAATTTGATAGAGTAGAATGGCCATTTCTTATGACAGTACTAAGAAAATTTCATTTTGGTTCAATTTTCTTTAATTGGGTTGAAGACTTCTACAATACCATCTCTTGCATCTGTCCTGACAAAGGGAATTCCTTTCCCTGTCTTGCAGTTGGAAAGAGGAATGAGGCAGGTTGTCTCCTCTTTTATGAATCTTTTGATCACCAAGTGATACCTAAGGAATTGTCTGTCACTGAAGGCATACAAATAAACAAAGATGAGAACAATATTAGTTTGCATGCAGATGATATTGTTATGTCAACATCAATCTTTCCAAAATCCCCTCCACATCTCTCTTCCACTGTCCCTTCAAAATTTATATTAATCAATTTGGAGAATGGATTTTTCACAAGGATCAATTACTCCACATTTCCCCATCTCTCATATCAAACCTACAAATGAATTACATATTTCACCATTAAAATATGCACGAACCTTTGCCAATCTCATCCATACAATCTTTGCTTATGATAAAAATATCCAATGACATTCAAAATTGGCAGCTGCTTTCCCCATCCTTCAAGGGCAGAACTGAAACAATCAAAATGAATGCATGCACTGTTGTAGCCATGTTAGTTTCAGGATGTTAGGGAGACAAGGTGAATGAGGTAATAGCTTTCATTAGGCTAACTTCTGTTGGTAAGAAAAGAGAAGTTTCGAACTACACAGAGCTCTTCATCAAATTTGTGGCCCAGGATTACTTTATGTGTCAGCAGAAATGAAGATCTCAGCTTTATTATTTGAAAGGATGAATGATTTAATCACACAGCATCTATGAGAAAGGACACAATCCAGTTTATCACAAAAAACTCTTAAAACCCTTATCAGCTGGAGACAGACCTACCGGTATACCACTAGCATTTGGCCTGGCCATGTATTTTAAATTAATTTCACTAACAAGGAGTATGTCCTATCTCATTTAACATTGAAAAGAAAATGGCAGGCCCAACTGATATGCTCCATTATCCCAGAAAACCATCTGTGCAATCTCCCTGCAGTACCCATCTCTACCCAGACTGCCAAGGAGATATGAACTCTTTAGTTACCCAGACGTGTCTCACAACAATTTTTTCAGTAACCTAAACCCCAAAATGTCATATTAGATACTTGGCTTATTGGTCAGACTGTCAACTTAAAAAGATACATTTTCACATATGCAGCAGTTTCTTTAGATATATCAGCTATCTGCCCACTTTAAAGAAGGAACTGACAATCTTCACCAACAACAGCCATAGGGTCTTCACCACCCAGATAAGTAGAGCCCTGTGCGGATACAAAAATGTGGAACCGCATCCGATCCGCATCCGCTCAGTGTTAACATTAATCCGATCCAAAATCCGCATGCCAGGATTTAGCTGCATCTGTAACCACAGGTGCAGCTGAGCTTGGGCTCACATACAACTATTCGGACTTTGATTGGTTCATTCCCCACATGGGTTCCACCCACTTTTCCCTTCTTGTTTGTGGTTCGCATGCTGTGCTATCAATCAGATTTCTTTGCCCACCTATGAAATCTCTGATTGACAGCAATGGCTTGCCAACTGGAAGCAAGAAAATGAAGAAGCGGGCAGGGGAATGAGCCAATCAAAGGCCAGCAGTGAGTCGCCAAGTCCCACCTTGAGACTCTGATTGGCTGGCAGATCACAATCTAGGACTGGCCAGAGCACTTCCTGCTTCCCCTGTGCAGCAGCTTTGGCAATGGAGACTGTGATAAGGTAACAATAAAAGCTGCATCAGTGAGTCAATCTGCAGCAATGGGTCTGTGGTTATCCACACCCACACCCACGGATGCGGATACCCGTGGATCTGCAGCGGATACCTGCAGATTTGCAGGGCTCTACAGATAAGGCACAGGCCACAAGCACAGGTTCTGCTGCAAACTATTCCAACAACGCCACTAGCTGAGTGAGTTTCATATTTCTAAACTCAACCAGAGACTAACCATTCACACCCTTCAAAAATTTGCTCTGCTCTCATGAAAGCAGACAGTTCAGTGCAAATCCACTCCATTGCTGCAATAAATTAACATAATATTTCCTTCCAACGGGAAGGACTTGTGTTAGGCACTGAGTGAAAACAGCTAGCACTAACGAGACAGACCATTAATCAGAACAACTCAACTGATACTGGAGGCAAACAACATTTTTTTGGCCTCCTTGGCAGCTACTGTATACATTTTCAGAACATCTTTATGACACAGTCTATCAGGTTCAGTTCCCAGCTTCTATCATTGCTAATCATGCTGCCCTTTCACTCTCTCTTTTGTTTCAAGAAAATACTTTCAATGTGGCTCATTTAAAGTCAGTCAGTCATTTCTTAAAGTTTTTTATTTAAATATATGACATGTTTCTAGTGAACTTGCATACTCTGAGTTGGACAGCACGGGTGATTTACAGCCACACGTCTTTATGGATTTACAGGTACAGTCTTGTAATTTGTTTGTGTGTTCTTGTATCTTTCCATTATTTATGATTAATTATAAAGAACTCAAAATCCTTAATTCTCAAACAATACATTGTCCCCAACTGTGGATTACTGAGCATTATTTTTGGATCACATTTATGGATGTCATAGGAACAAAGCAATAAGAAGGGATCTCCCTCTGTCAGAGAAGATTGCATTTCAAAGTCTCTGAGCCTGACTTTGTTTAGTCTTACCAAAACAAGTGCAAAAGATTTCTTACTGCAGAAAACAATCTTTTGTTCAACACACTAAACGTATTTGAACGCTTAAGGATGATGATGTCACTATTGGCTTGTTGTGTTTTGTCCACTGACTCATATACTGGGAAATATTTGGTCAAGTTGGTCAGAGCTACTTTATCGAGCCTCATGTTCTATATCCATTATAAGAAAGAAGTTGAGAATCTGAAAACAAAGAGAACAGATCATCCCCTACAGATTCCTAAGCTGGTTTGTTTATTCCTTTCTTCATGAAGATAAAGCAAGCTTCTCAGTGCATTTTGACAAGGGGCTTTAGAAAATACAATGTTTTAAAAATGACTATTAAAATGACCTGGCATAACCAATCATTTGGAACATCCTGACTACAGCAGTTATGAGGATGCCTTAATAGCATGTTAAGTGCATCTGTGATAGGGTGAGAGGAAATATAAGTGATTAACACTTGTTGCTAGTGTCTAGTATGAACAACTTCTCTTCCCTGTGATGATCCTCCTTTGTGCCAGGATGAGTACTTAAGTATCAAATTTTTGTGCATGAGAGAGTGTGTTTTTGTAAAATTTGTGAATGGATGTGAGGTGAAAATGACAGGGCTTGACATTATTTTGACTGTATCTTGACGACTTAACTAGAATATTAGTTTTGGTGAAGATGGTTAAATCCAATCCACTAATAGTTCTTCAAACATTTCTAAAAGAGTTTTAAAATTCACATCAATGTGTTATGCTGCTATGACCTCTCCTAACAATAACTTCTTCATAGTTTATTTCATTAGGCCTTTACATGCAAACAAGTTGTAAGACCAGAGACACAATCATCTGTAAATATGCCAAGATATATCAATTAATGTCCAATTAAGACTACTACCAAATATTCCTCTTTTGACTTGAAGACAGAACATACTAATCACCGAATAGCATTTCTATTCACCCATTCATTCTATTGCTTAATCACTTGCTTCTCTGCTTGTCAAAAGTGCTTAAGATGCAAGGTAGTTATTGTAATGTCTTACAAATCAGTTTTCCCCCTTTCTTGTTTTTCCCTCCCCACTTATTATTTTCTCATTGTCTACTTTCTGTCATGCTGCTGCTGCTGCTTTATATAAGTTTTCTAGCACAGCTTTGGCCCTAAATATCTACAGTGGGCATAAACCCATTCTGCAAGTTCCTATCTCAAGAATGTGTTTAATTAGGATTGTTAGTTTAATTTTTCTGCTTCTTTTACCATCATAGTTTATATAAAATAACATCATGAAAATTATATAGTAGATGGCAGAGTTTCATATTAAAACTGTACATACTAGGGGTCAAGATATTTCAATGCTTTCAACATCTACAGGAGAAAGCACAGCATAAAATCATTCAGCTAACAGACATAACATTATTGCTTGATTATTAGAGGTGACGGCTATATTCTCAATAACAGCTGAAAATGGCTGTGGTTATTGGTTGTTTGCTGTAGATTTTAGAAACCATTAGATAAAAGAAGTCCATTTTTAAAATTACATTTCTCAAATGAGCAAATTTCTCCATGGCCATTATATCTCATATATTGCAATTCACTGGTTAAACTATGAAATATGCGGGCTCCCCAATTTTTGTTGCTATTGGAACCTGGTGAGTGTAAAGTTTGTTTGTTTGCTTATTTGTTTGAGGATCTCAGCTAGGAACACCAAGAGAAGATTGTGCTGTGTTGAATGACACTAGATGGAAGAAAAAATACATTACTTGTACATGTATGGAGACTACTGTAGTTCCCAGAGAATTTCAACCTGAAGTGAAGATGCTCTCCATATATGACAGTAACTACACTGACATCTTACAGTGTATGGAGCCCTTTGGACTAGACTTAAACAAAACTGAATTTCTCTTTTAAAAAAAGTTAACATATGAATGTTTTTTATTCATATATTTTGTATGATTTAACTTTATCTATTCCCATTATCTTGTCCTAATCTCAATATTTATATAATTTTGGCTGACTGACTTATTTTACACTGACATATTTGAAATTGCATAAAGTCACTTCTGCATGGAAATGTGAATTAAACTTCTGAAACAGGACTAGATTAGAGGACATTAGTAGGCTATTAATGCACATGAGCAGGGTACATCCCGTTAGATCATGGCACACTAGTACAGGCTAGATTTGCCCCCTAGCTTGCTGCAAACCAAATGTTCATATAAGCAAGCCCACAATTAAATATTTGATGCAATCAAGTTTTTGTTCGCAATAATGCAATGCAGGAAACCGAGAATATCTTCAGTTACAAGAAAATTAGAAAAAACATTTGATCTTCTTTAGAAAACAAGCCAAAGATGGATTAGGTGATCTAAGAAATCTTTTCTAGGAGCTTGACTTTGTAGACAGTTAAAATAAAATCAGATAGAGACACCAGTGAGGTCTAGAACAGTGGTACTCAACCTTTCCAGAGCATTCAGGAGTTTGATTAGTCTTGTATACCCCAGATTTCCCTTCATCTAAAAACTACTTGCTTATAAAAGCAGATATAAACATACAAAATGCTACAACTATTACTAAGAAATTGCTTACTTTCTAATGTTTACCACATAATTATAAAATAAATCAACTGGAATATAAATATTGTACTTACATATATTTCAGTGTATAGCATATAGAGCAGTAGAAACTAGTCATTATCTATGTAATTTTAGTTTGTACTGCCTTCACTAATGCTTTTTATGTGGTCTGTTGCACAAGCATTATTGCCCTGGGAAAAGACCCAGGGCCTGGGCCTGGGTGCCACCCCCTGGCCCTGATCTGGAATCGGGGCCCTGGGCTCCTGCTGCTTCCAGCCTGGCCCCTGATCCTCAGCTGGGGATGGGGCCGGGTGAGGCAGTGGATGCGGCAGGCAGCCCACCTTGGGTCACTGGCTGGGAGAGGCAGGTGCCGCTGCAGCTGGCCCAGCCCCAGATACCCAGCCAGGGACAGGGACGGGAGAGGCAGCAGGCATGCAAGGCATTCGGGGTACTGGTGCTGGGACTCGGGGCATGTGCCCTGTGTGCCAGGTGCCAGTGACACCCCTGGTCTGTTGTAAAATTAGGCAAGTATCTACATCAACTGATGTACCCACTGGAAGACCTCTGCTTACCCCCAGCAATACGCATACCCCTGTTAGAGCACCTCTGGTTTAGAAGAATGAGCAAAGAATTTAGAATCTCAGATACCCGAATTTCAATCTTTGCTCTATCAGTGATTCTTTGTATGACCTTAGAAGTTCATTTCATCTCCCCAGTTCAGTTTTCCAAATGTATGATGAGGATAGTAAAACTCACCACGTACCTTAGAAGAGTATTGTGAAGATTAACTCAATGTTTGTTCACATACAAATATTACAAAAGAGCTAAATATTACTAAATGTATCAATCAAACACATCCAAATTCAATTGTAAAAGATTTTTCCTACTATCAATAAAATATTAATGGTAAAAAATTTAAAATGAAATAACCTTACTGTTTTAAATCAAAGCAATAGGAGAAACTCCATCCTAGTAGAAAAATCCTCTTGGCCTTTAGTCACAGCAGACATATCATCATATACACTGTGGCATTGATGCCAATTTTAAAAGATCTATTTGTACAGGAGAGCCAAGTTCAGATGCATCATCTAGTTTCCAGTCCCACTTTACAGTGTTCTTGACAGAGGTGAGGAGAGGTCAAGTGATTTGCACAAGGTTGCGCAAAGAGTTAGTGGCTCAGCCAATACTTAGAATCGGCATCCTCCTGATTCATACCCCTTTGCCCTCATCATTAGATCATATAATGTTATTAATGTGTAAATATTGTCATAATCCCTGTAGCATGCAGTACAGTAGAAGCAAAATGTTCAGAAAAAGAATCATTGCTCCAAATACTCTGGATTAAGTTTGGCTTTTTTTTTGGTTTTTACAGTCCCTGAAATATCTCAGAGTTAGTCTCTCTGGGTCGGGTTTGTAGCACAGTAACAGGGCTGTTGATGGAAGTTGGCTAGCTACTGCCTGTGTTAAATTAGTCTGTAAAATATGGCAGAGTATCCTCTCTGGGGCCAGCGTTCCAGTACCTTTCACAAGTATAAAGTTCATTTGAAAGCTCTCGGAAATCACAGTCATCAGTTTGCTATTATAATGCCTATTAAATGCAAGAGAGCCTTTAGAACTTTGTAAATAGTATCATTACACTAAAGAAAAGCTTATCTGAACGTGTATAGTTCTAGATGCGCCCAGTGCAGAGTTTCTATTGGAAGTATCAGCTGATAGGCTAAGTTAAGCCCTCTTCAGTCTATTGACTAGTAAAAAGCAACATTTAAAATAAATTACTTAGGACAGCCCAATTTTAATAAACAACATGGGTCTTTTACTGGACCAACTTCTGGTTGTGAGAGAGACAAGCTTTCAAGGTTACACAGACCTCTTTTCCTCAGAAAGCTTCTCTCTTGTGCCAACAGAAGTTAGTTCAATAAAAGATGCAACCTCACTCACTAGTCTCTCGAATATCCTGGGACTGACCCAGCTACAACAAAACTGAAAAAAAAGGCAAGGAGTCTTGTGGCACTTAAAGACTAAGGGTGTGTCTACACTTACAGCAGAATTCGAATTGATGACTATCAATTTGAATTCTATTAGAACCCTGGACATGCTCTCTTTCATCAATTCGAAGTGAGAATTGATGAAAGCTGACTTCAAATTTGTCAAAACTCGTTTGACATCAAAGTCAGGGTTAATTTGAACCCAGGACTTCGAACTGACCCAGTGTGGCTATGTCAATTTGAACTCACCGAGTTTGAATTGACAAGGCTTGACCATCCTCCCAGGGTGCCATGCACCAGCCCTTTGGCACCTGCAGCCCCAAAGGTGCCTTCACCCCCCGCAACCAGATCGGGGGGGGGGGGAGATGGGGTTCCTGTCTCCTGGCTGGAGACAGGGACCCCTGACAGCCAGGCAGAGGCAAAAGCATCCCCCCACGTGGCTTGTGTGGGGCTGGCCGTGCAGGGGAGAAGCAGCCACATGCAGGGGCAAAAACATTCTTGCGCGCGGCAGGTGCAGGGCTGGCCACGTGGGGGCTGGCTTCTCCCCTGTGCCGCTTCTGCCCCATAGCCACCCAGGGTAAAAGCATCCCTGCGGGGCTAGCTGCACGGGGGCTGGCTTCTCCCCTGCACTGCTTCTCTCCCGCAGTCACGCGAGGGAAAAGCATCCCCGCGCGGCTTGTGTGGGGTGCGCGGGGGAGAAGCAACCCCCCATGCAGCTTCTCCCCTGCACGTGACAGGTGCGGGGCTGGCCACACAGGGGCCTTCTCCTCCTCCGTGCTGCTTCTGTCCTGCAGCCGCGCAGGGGAGAAACATCCTCATGCAGCTCCTGCGGGGCTGGCCGCCTGCTGGGAAGAGACCCCGGCAGGCAGCTTCTGCCTGGCTGGCCTCCCGCAGGCAAGGCACTGGCGCACAGCGTTCCCGGCAGGTGGCCAGTGCTGGAGAAGCCACCCACCGGGTGCCTTGCCCGCGGACGGCCAGCCCAGGACAAACCAACCACCGGTGTGCGCTCTCCCAGTGGGCAGCTGTGGAGGAGGAGCTGCCCGCTGGAGTGCTTTGCCGGCGGGTGGCCAGCCTGGCAGAAGCTGCCTGCTGAGATCTTTATCTGGTGAGCAGCTCCCTAGGAAGAAGGCTGCCCCCCCCTTGCAGGGGGAACTTCCCCTGCCAGGCTCTGGCAGTCTGAGCCTGGAATGGGGTAAAGCATCCCCTCCCCAGCTCTAGCCACACTGCGGCTGGAGCTGGGGAGGGGATGCTTTTCCCTGTCCCCGGCTCAGACTGCTGGAGCCTGGCAGGGGATTGGCTGTGGCAGTGGCCGTTTTACATGGCCATCTTGCCACAACAAACATGGTGGCCCCCTCCAGTTCGAATTGGCAAGTCCAGCCCATGGACATGCCAATTTGAACTGGAGTTTGTGGTGTGGCCATGTCAATTCGAATTCACTCAATTCAAATTAATAATTATTATTTCGAATTGACCAATTCGAATTCAGGAATTCGAACTGACAGGCCAAGTGTAGACATAGCCTAACAGATTTATTTATTGCATGAGCCTTCATGGGAGAATATCCCACTTCGTCAGATGCTTTGAAGAGGGAGAATTTACAGCTTCAAAGTGTCTGACGAAGTGGGATATTCTCCCACGAAAGCTCATGCGACAAATAAATCTGTTAGTCTTTAAGTGCCACAAGACTCCTTACATTTTTTGCTTTACTAGACTAACACGGCTGCCCATTTGGAACAAAACTGAAGATGATCTTAAATAGTAATATAAACAAGGAGCCGTGTGGCACTTTAAGACTAACAGATTTATTTTTCGCATGAGCTTTCATGGGAGAAAATCCCACTTCCTCAGATGCCATCATCAGCGGGCTGGCTTTCTTCAATCAAGCCTGTGCTGGGACATCTGGCTGTTTGGGTCGGAGACACCTCTCAAAGCCTTCGCCATGTGAACACTTTAGCCTCAGCCATCCCTCTCTAATATGAAAACAGCTATTATGACAACTGTAATGAGATCCAACTAGAGCAGTCACACTTTGCAGGTGTGTGGATGTGCAAGCCTGATCATATTTCTGTATTTAGCTGGTTCAGATTTTCTCTGAATGATTCAGAGAACTTTCCTGCAGTCCTAAACACACAGATTCATTTTAAGAGAATTTAGGATTTGTGAAAAGTGTAAAATTGCCAGCCCTTTAAAATGAAATCCCACACCTATCCACAAAATAGATAACCATACAGGAAAGGGGTCAAATACTTCCAGCACCCCCTATACTATTTTTCCCATCCCAATTCTAAAGGCATCACCTCTAGGGAAATGAGGGGAGTTCACTCTCCATGCCAAACCAGAGATTAATAATGACTCCTCTAGTGCCAATTGTTAGGGTGAATATTGTGCTGCATTTATGTCCAAAGGTAGGTAATACAGAACAACATGAAATGAGCTCCATATAGCTGCATCCCAAACGTCAAGAAACAAAACTGACCTGAGGTGGGTTATCATCAAAAGAACTTTAATTTGACCTCACAATGACAATCCCAGTGAAGAGTAGCAATGGACAATGCAAACAGAGAGCCAGTCTAGTGCAGTTCTCTTGAATAGCAGCTAACACCACATTTCTGGCAAAAAGTCATTTCTTCTTCTGAACTGGACTATTCAGCCTCTCTAACATACGTACTATTTATTTTGTTTTGTGAAGTATTTATTATGTGTTTTGTTAGTTTATGAGGTAAAATTTCACTCGGACTTGAATAAGCAAAATAATCCCAGAAGAGGTTCAGAGGAGGCAGAGAGAAAGTAAGAAGAATCACTGACTAAGACAGAACTCCAACACTGCCTTCTATAATTAGTATGGAATTCGGAGACTATGTTGGGATAATATTTAGGACTATGTAGGCCATCGTGCTTTTGTGAAACTTAACATTTTAATTGCTGTTTGCCTGAAACAGAGACGGGGCAATGGATGATTGCCTGTTCTATTCATTCCTTCTGAAGTACTTGGCTTTGGCCACTGTCAGAACACAGGATAGTGGGCCAGATGGACTATTGGTTTGACCCAGTATGGCTGTTCTTATGTTCTAATTGCAATGTGCATGTGCAAAGACAAGAGTAAAGTTTTCTGTGCAAAACTTCGCTCTGAATTTTTTGACTTCTGTGCAGTTACAATTTCAGCCTGATGTTGCCAGAATGTAATTTTTTTCTTTAAAAAATAATTTGCCTAGGTTTAACCTATGCAAGGATCTGCTTCTTGTACCAGTGTCCATATTCCTTATCGCTGCTTGGTTTAATTCAGATATTGTTGTCTACACTCTAGAGCAGTGGTTCCCAACCTTTTCCAGGCTGGGGACCCCCTTGTCGTGAAAAAAAAAAATCTGCGGCCCCCCCAGCTGCATTTTTATCTCAGCGACCATGCCGCCGTGTGGTACAATGTGGCTCCACCGGCAGAATGTGGTCCCTGCCGCTCCAGGGGAGCCTCCCTGTCCCTGCCCCTTCCCCTGAATATCCCCCTGCCTGCAGTTCTCTGATCCCCTCCCTGGTTCCCCCCTACCCCTCCCCAGGGCCTCTTCCCATGCTCCCCTCACCTGGCTGGAGCTGCTGCACCTGGCCTCCCCCCAGGCTACTCTCCTGAGGATGGTCTAAGCATGCTCAGGAGGCAGGGTTTTAAAAACTCCCTGCCTGGGGGAAGCTTCCTGCCAGCCAGAAGCCGGGGTCTCTATTGACCCTGGCAGCATCCGACCCCAGCTCCCTGCCTGTCCTCGGACCCCCTGGAGCCACGCTGCAGCCCCCCAGGGGTCCCCGGCCCACAGGTTGGGAACCACTGCTTTAGAGGACATTTTTCAAAGTCTGAAGCCCTTGTTGTAAACACTTGTGTAATCCGTATCCCACTGGGGTTGACAGTAGTAATTTGTCAGCGTTTATTTGCAGCAGGCTGTAACTGAACCTTGCCAGGAGTAAAAGAAAAAGAAAAAAAAATCTTTTGTGTACAAACACTTGCTGTTTTAATTGCAAAATTGTTTATTTTTTCTTAGTTTGACATTCAAATTAAAGAATGGTAGAAGGTTCCAAGCAAATATTTCCAAAAACAGTAGAGTTACTTATGGCAAGGCATCCCTAAATGCAATTTAATATCTAGTTAAGCTGTTGCTGAGCAAATTTAGGAAATGGTCTCTAAGCGGTTTGGCGCAAAGGACATCTGGCAGAGCAGCAGATGAAATATTTAGTCAGATGTTTTTCTTTTTACTGTTTCATTAAATTGACCATGACAATGGGGATTAGGATACTCAGTTACAAGGAATTAAGAAGTCCTGTGGCATGTAAAGACTAACAGATATATTTGCTGAGCTAGACTAACGTGGCTGCCCCTTTGGAAGTTGGCAAGATGGAAGGCACTGAATACAGGCATATGAAGTGGAAATCCATCAACTTCATGAAACAACTCACCTCCCATTCTGTAAGTTCCCCCATCTTCAAAGTGTCTGATTGAAATCTCTGTGAAAATCTTCAAGAGCATCCCTGCCATGTGTCCAGATGATAAAGATGTCATCAATGTAGCGCAGGTAAAGAAGAGGTGTCTTGGGATGAGACTTGAGGAAACATTGTTCTAAGTCGCGCATAAAGATGTTGGCATATTGTGGGGCCATGCGGGTGCCCATAGCAGTGCCACTGATTTGGAGATATAAATGATCCTCAAATCTGAAGTGGTTTATCATCTGGACACATGGCAGGGATGCTCTTCAGGATTTTCACAGAGATTTCAATAATTTCCACGACACCATCAATTTGAGCCTGGAACACTCCACACAGGAGATCCACTTTCTTGACACTACAGTACAAATCAGGGATAGACGCATCACCACCACCCTATACCGAAAACCTACTGATCGGTATAGTTACCTACATCCTTCGAGCTTCCATCCTAAACACACCACACGATCCATTGTCTACAGCCAAGCCCTAAGATATAACCGCATCTGCTCTGATCCCTCAGACAGGGACAGACATCTTGAGGATCTTTATCAAGCATTCTTGAAACTACAGTACCCACCTGGGGAGGTAAGAAAACAAATTGACAGAGCTAGACGGGTTCCCTGAAGTCATCTACTACAGGAGAGACCCAAGAAAGAACGCAACAGAACACCACTAGTCACCACATACAATCCTCAAGTCAGATCTCTGCAACAGATCATTAAGGACCTACAGCCTATTCTAAAAGATGATCCCTCTCTCTCTCAAGCATTACGAGACAGACCACTCCTTGCTTATAGGCAGCCCCCTAATCTTAAACAGATACCAGCAACTACAGATCTAACAACAGAAACATTGAAACAGGCACACACCCCTGCAAAAAAACACACTGCCAAGTCTGCCCACATATCTACACAACAGACACCATAATAGGTCCTAATCAAGCCTGCTACTCCATCAAAGGCTCATTTACCTGCTCATCTACTAATGTGGTCTATGCCATCATGTGCAAGAAATGCCCCTACACCTTATATATTGGACAAACAGAACGATCACTCCGTAAGAGACTGAATGAGCACAGAGCTGATATCAGAAATCAAAGAACAGAGAAACCAATTGCTGAGCACTTCCATCTTCCTAATCACTCGATGATGGATTTGTTAACGACTGTCGTTAGAGCTGTACCTGGGACATCAAGACTTCAAAGAGAGACAGCTGAACTCGAATTAATATGCAAGCTAAATTCTGTGAAAGCAGGACTGAATCGAGACTATGGATTCTTTTCCCATTACAAAGGGTAATTTGACTTCAGGCTTCCCATGGTTTGAGCCTGTAAACTGCTCTGATTTGCTGTTACTTTATGACCTGATCCTGTTTTACACCCCCTTGCATTTAGTTTCATTCCTTTCTGTAAGTTCACCTATCTTCGGAGCATCTGAGGAAGTGGTATCTTCTCCCACAAAAGCTCATGCAAAAAATAAATCTGTTAGTCTTCAAGTGCCACACAACTCCTTGTTGTTTTTTCACTGGACTAGACTAACACGGCTATCCATTTTAAAATTGCAGGAAATCAGCCAAACAATGCACAGCAGGAGAAGATAAAAGGAGCCGCAGGGAGCAAACAAGGCAATTCCTTGTTGGGGCCAGAAAAGCAGGGAAGGGTGCTCCTTACTGGAGCATCTTGCTCTTTGCCCAGAAGATGGTCTCTTCAAATAGAACATGACTGCTATTTGTAGGGTCTTGGGGTTGGGAACCAGAATAGTAGATAGGTCAAGGTCTGAACACTGGCTGGTGAGGAGGTGGCCAAAAGCCCTGAGAAGGGTACATCTTTCCTTTAGAAACCCAAGTAAGGGGCTGGGAGTTTAAACAGCACCAGGAATCAGCCTGAAGACCCTGAAGAGGGTCAATCATTTGCTGAATTTTGCTCCCTTCCCTGGAAGAGGACTGAAGTTAAGAAGTGGCCAGGCTGGACAACTTGGACACCCCAGAACAGCTAAAGGCAAACAATCTTCAGGGAGAAAGCCTCATGTACGCCTCTGTATAACAGGACAGGGAAAGATTTAAAAGAAGTCCCAGAAGGGGCTGAGGACTAAGCCCAGAGACAGGGCTAAAGATTTTAGTAAGGGCCCTGTTGACCTTTTACTGTGGAAAGGGTTTATTCGTTGACTGCATGTGACTTGGCAGGAGGGCTGAGCTACTGAAGGCCCATCTGCAGCATTAAGAGCTGACAGGGGCTGCTGAAAGAGTGTGTGTGTGTGCACGTGTGTGCTACCAACAGGAGGCATTCACAAGATGTGAGTGTCCCCTTTCACAGCAATCCAAAGCTTTTACTGCTCAATAGTCAAGGTTATGTTGAGTTTTATACTTGTAAGGCAGGCTTAGAAGCTGTGCCTAACAGCTTCTGAACTGAAAGCGGGGAGCAACTAATCTGCATGGGTCCTGTATTAGCATGGATACAAAGAGCACAATTAGTTGATTAGCATACTGGGGCAAAGCATAGTGGCTAATAATATTTGGGGTTATTTTTCTCACAATTCTATCAACATCTGTAATTCTACTACAGGGAAATATAAAATACTGTCCTTGTATAAACTGCTACTCTCTGTTTGTTTCAAATCTGTCTGGGTTAGTTAAAGGGTAAAAGCCACCCTTGCTTGGAAAAAGATTTGTAAAAAAGGCCCCTGCATGTTTTTGCCTGAAAAAAGAAAGACAGAAGTGGTAAATCACTATTGTTTCTGTTGAAGTAATGTCTGAGGCACTTTGCCCCTTCCTCCTCTTATATTTTCTGTTCTTTGCTATGAAAGTAGCTGAATTAACCAGCTGCTAAAGACTAACAGCTGATAATCAGTGAGCTGGAAAGAAGCAATAGGGTGAAGCTGGTGAATGGTGAGAGTTACCAGCAGCAAGCTCGGCAATGCAGGGACTGAAGGGCAGTGCCAGCGGGCAGAGCGAGCGGCCAGTGGTGAGCCGGGTGACACAGGGACCGGCGGACAGTGGGCGGAGGCAGCAGACAGCAAGAACGGCCAGCAGCGAGCTGGGCAACACAAGGGACCAGAGGGCAGCGCTGGTGGACAGCAGGCAGAGCCAGTGGACGGTGAGAGCGGCCAGCAGCGACCTGGGCAACACGAGTGACCAGAGGACAGTGCCGGCGGATAGTGGGAGGAGCCAAGGAACCAGTTTTAGAGAATGGAATGAGTGACTGGTAGATGGAGTCAGTGGACAGCTGGAATAAAAGACACTCTCTATGTAACTTAGGGTTGGTTGGGAGCCTAGTTTGCACTGATTCTCCAGATCAGTGCCAGCTTTTGCCATTAAGTTTGTATGTTCTGTTATGTGGTGTGGGTTACTGGGAACTTAGCTCTATACTAAGTTTCCTAGATTAGTGCTGACCTCTGTTATTTGGCCTTTTGCATTTTTGTCTTACTGCTATTAAAAGCTCCATTTACTACACTCAGACTCATGCTTGTGAGTGGTGAAGCCTTACCCTTTGGGGTGCCCAGGGAACAGTGCAGGATTCCCAGAGATCTGGGTGGGGGCTCAAGCCAGTTGGTAGTGCTGTAGCATTGGGAAACCCCTAGATATAGAACCCGGCCCTTGTTCTGCCAGCCTGCCCTGGCAGAAGGGTTACATACTTAAAGCAGGTTTTAAATTTCTTACATTGCATGTTGAAAGTAACAAAAGAAGGGGGAGATGTTCAAAAGCACCTACAGGATTTCAGAAGACAAGGCTCACTGAAAGTCATACTTCTATCTGATGTGTGGATTTGCTTATTACAAAGTATGAGGAGTTAATCTTCAACTCTGACTGTGAAGTCTCTCTTGTATCCCATGGAAGGGGCCACAGAGGGATTCTACACTCTGGAACCCCAAAGGTAGATCCAGTAACTGGTTGCTACCCAGACCCATCTAGCCTGAAAGCACATGGGATCCAGAAGCTGAGCCTGGTTATAACAGATTAAGGAGTCCACTAGGGAGGACTCAGTCAGGACTTTAAACTCATGCCTCTCTCTTTCAGGTCTGTTTTGAGACCAGAACTACATACAGCACTCCAAGTGATACCACACATCCATTTCTACAGTAGCATTATGATATTTTCACTATTATTTTCTACCCCATTCTTTGTACACCCTAAAATTTTGTTCACTTTTTTGACTGCTCTGATTATGAATCTCAACACAATTCTGATTTGTGCAAAGGCTGAAGAGAGGATGCCAAGCATCTCAATAAAAGATACTGTAATAATGCTGTAATGGTGGTTCGTGAGGGCTTTGAAACATGCATCTACCTAAATAATCACCACGTCTTCATGCAGAAATAACATCATTTTGAATAAGCATAAATGGTGGAAATCAAGAAATAAACTCCATTTCTGAACTGTTGGTAGGTATAATGGCCTAGGTTTGCCCATGAGATCTTTCTCTTTTCCATCTATGACCTTTGAGTGTCAATTGCTGTCTACTCCAGGTTCTTACCTTGTGTGAGTAAGGTCTTTATTCAGAGTCTTAAGATCCTTTTCTATTTGTTTAAATGGTGGAGTCTTCTTCAAAGGTTCTTGTGTAGTAGACTGAAAATAGTTGGGAGGAAAAGAAACTGGATGTTAATAAAAATAATTCATTAAGTGTAAGCAGCAGCGGCTGCGAAAGTTAAGGTTGCATAATAGTTCCTAAGTTTTTTGAATGCTATTGGCATCAGTGTCACAGGTTTCACATACTTTCAGATTCAGAACTCTTTGCTTTTTGTTTACTTTCTAATGTGCTTACACATCCATTAAAAAGGATAGTCAACCTTCTAACATTGTTTTGTGCTAAACAGAAGGGAGATCTAGCAGATTTAAAATAATCAGAAAGTGGGAGCACATTTCAAAAAGAAACCTTGCTGCTAGGCTATCACGTAACCCAGGCAAATGATCAAATAGAAATACAAGAGAGAAATGCCAACATGGTAACCGGCTTTCAAGGTTTTTCTTTAAATGTATGCTATAGGGATTATTTCAGTGTAGATACCCACAGCCTATAATGTAATAGTTCTGCACTGTTATATTACACATCAACTGGAACATATGCTTGGGTGATCTTGGATGAATTACAGCAGCAGACTGTGCTTAGCAGAAAGAGGCGTTGGAGTAAAATATCTCCACTCAACATTTAAATATGATACAGTTGGGTCAGTCCAAGTGAAGGCTGGAAAAAAACCTGTCTATGGGCCAAACTCTTGGGTGGTGTAAATCTGTATAACTCTATTGATCTCAGTGGAATAATCTGCCATACACTAGCTGTCTTATTGATCTAAATATTTGCTGTCATGGCAGATGCTGTAAAAATCAATAAAAGATAAAATAAGTTTTTTAAGTGAAAACTATAATAATGTGCTAACCATTTCTGCACTGAACATTAAATTAAGATCCAGGCCCTTTAAAATAATGTAAATGCAGATGAACAGAGTGGAATAGATTAGCATTACTAAACTTGAATATTAACATCAGTGGTGTTATCAGATTAGGACCTGATCCTTTAGAACCTTGTTAGGCAAACTTTTTGCTGACTTCAGTGATAGATTTACCTGGCCACAGATTACAGAATTGGGCCTTAAAGTTTAAAATTTTTATCAGCCAGAGAAAAAACAGGATTTCTTAATGCCTTTTGAGAAAAGGGTTCAAAGAAGTCAAAAGTAATGATGTAGTATCATGATGTATAACAAGGTACAAGTAGATAAGTAACTTCCAACATGTGTTAGTCTTATGGGCTAATGTTATGCATTTGTTTCACTATTTCAACTCACCTTTGGTCCTGGGGAATACTTTGCAACAGTTACTTCATCTACTTCCTTTAGTACTTCTTCCTGAGCAGCAGATACCTCCTCTTTCACTAGTTCCTAAAAAATAAGTTGAAACCTGTAATTATTTTGCTCTGCTTTTGCTATGTATCTGTGTAATATGAGAAAAAGGTCTTCAAAATTAGTTGCAGAAATCAATTTCCTTGTCTAATCTATAAATATGCAGAGTCATAAATGATGGCTAATTTTCATATGGAGAAAGGGCATACAAACCTGTGTAATTCTGGCACGCAAAAGGTATTTGCATCTGAGACTTATCTAAACAGGTCACCATGCAAAATGCATGCATAGATTTTAAATTAAGTTGCCTGAGAGCTTAAAGTGTATTAAAAATAACCCATCTCTTGGAAAATTGTTTAGATGGGCCATTCTTTCCTAAAAGGAAAACCTAATTTCCAAAACTTGGAATGGGAAATTAATTATCTGTAATTGCTGGTTTCTGAAGTTATACATTGTGATAAATCACCATTTTTGGGTCTGTGCTCAGCACACAATCAAGATCCAGACACATGTAAGCCCCTGAAGTGAAACATAGCAGGCACCTCATCAGTCCTCTGAGCACTTCTTTTTTTCAGGCAGATGGAAAAACACATCCCTATGGGTAAAAAACAAAACACAACAAAAACAAAAAACAACCTTATTTAAAATGTTTTAATAAAAGATAAAAGATGACAGAACTCTAACCTATACTTGGTATTCAGGTAAATTATTGGTTTTGCCTGTGGTACTGTTGGACTAAAAAGCTGGTTTCTTGACTAATTTAATGAAAATAGGACTAGCCAGAGACCTTGGTTAGCTGCATCTAGGAGGTTAGGACAGTTCACTGTATACTGAAGGTGAAGCAGCTTGCTCTTGATGCCCACTCAGTGCTTTGGGTGAAGTGCTCAGAGTAAGTGTTGATCCCTATCAGGCTAGTGTGTTACGAAGCAGAGGTGTAAACCGAACCTGACCCACACACAACTTTTATCGGAACACAAGCCAAAGATGAGGGAGGAACGTTGTCTTCTGATGGTCAGTATTGATGTTGCAGTGTGTAGTCCCATGCAGTCCACAAGGATTGCCAATGGAACCAAATGAAAACAGGTTTATAAAAATGAAAGTAAAGCACTAGACTTTAAGCACCAGCAACTGATGTAGGATATTCTGTGGATAAGACTTAAGGTAGCCGATGAACTGTTGAGGTAGAGAGGATAGCTATGTAGCTAGAAGTCTGTTTCAATGGAAAGCTTCTGCCCTTTCGAAGCTGTCCCACTGGCAGAAGGAACGATTTTTTGAGCACTATTAGGCACCTATATTTCACTGCAGGTGGTGGTAGGAGATTTTGACTGCTGCAACCACCAGTTTACAACTTTGAGCTTGAGACCTTCTGCTTTTGAGAGGACCTAGGAGTGTGGATTTATTACAATTGTGTTGCTATGAGAAGAGAAGAGCTAAGAAAACAAAATGTAGACCTTGCCAGGTCAGATGGAAGCTTGGTTTGTTTGCTGTTCATAAGAATATAAGCTACATTCAGGAAGGAAGTGGAGTTGGGTCTTTTGGTGAATATACATGCATGCACGTACGTGTGTACTGTTTTCAGACTAGAGAGAAAACTGTCAGCTCCAAAAAATTGTGAGCAGTTTTAGACATTCTTCAGTTCTCTTTCCCTCCACTCCTGATTTTTTTTTCCAGTTTTTCTTCATCCTTTGTCCTTCACTGATGTTCTCTTTTCTCCCCACTACCTCTGGCAGCTGTTATCTGCCCCTCCTGCTCATGCTACTATGTCTTTCCCACCAGTGACCCCCAAGGGTCAAATTCTATCTCACTTATTAGGGCGAGTAATACCCTTAATGCATAAGTAATGCCACTAAAATCAGTGGGACAGATTGTGGAGTAAGATACTGCTAAACGTGAGCAAGGGTGACAGACTCTAGCCCTAAGATTTATCACTTGGTTATAACCATGAGCAGCAGCACAGGGCATTTCATCCATGAGACGTAGTAACGGTCAGTGCAAAGCTACACCATCCCAGCAAGTGCATCAGGAGACAATATTCCTCAGACATGCTCAACTCCTCCCAAAATTCCCAGTTGTGCTACTTGGGAAATTCATGACCATCCTTTCTGGGGTGCAATATAGCTCTGCTCCTTCTTATGGCAGCTCTATTGGCTATTGAGAGGGGAAGGAAGGAGAGGATCATGCCTCCAACTACTCTCTGCCCAGTTGCTCTTTGTGGCAGAGTAGCTCGCTACAGCCCTTATGCTCCTCTGACCACTACAGATGAGATTCAGGCAGCCCTAATTCAGATTATATGTCCCTTACGCCCTAATCCCCTCCAAGGCAATATTAGCCCAGGGCAGAGCCGAGCCTTAAAGTGTAGTTTTGGCATGATCACACAACAGCAGAGTTTTGTCTTTTTAATTCATAGCATCTGACAATGGAAAAAGTAAAGACGACAATATGGAAATGTCTCATCTGTTAAAATCCTCTTGTAATATTATTGAAATGATCAGTACAAACAATCATAACAACATGTGTGCAGGAGTCACAAAAGGATTATTTTTTAATTTGCTTTTCTGTATCTCTCAATAAATAAGCTATCAGAAAAAATCCCAACTCCTTTTTAAATGTATAAAGGGCAGTTCCAGTGATCATTTCCATTTTCAATATTACTGGTTGCCATGACATAATATCACACAATTCCATATGTATGAAGTACTGGTTTCTAAATCCCACAATCCAGAAATTATCTACAGAAAGATGACCCAAAGCAAGATTGCATGGGAAATCATCCAAAAACATTTCTATGATGATGATTAAAGGCAGTAATTTTTTGCTTTTTTTAGTGCGTACCTAGCTGTTCTGGAGATAAATGAACTGCAGACAAGCTACAGCAGATGGAGCTAGACGCCACCTGATTAGATCAAGTTCTGTTCCTGCAAAACTGAATCTTTCCTGTGTCCATAAAACGCTGCTTATGGCACAAATGAAGCACCACCTTCCCCGTCTATCCTTGGTCATCCTTCACCCATTCTCTGTGTTGCTAAATCTCATAAGTTTTCCCTCTCTAAGTATTTGACAGAGATATTCTTTCGGTTGGCTCCTTTTGTGTGTTACTGCAGCTACCCCGTTTGTGCATCAGTGCCATAGCAGACACTCTCTCTTAGACATAATCACTCTTAAAACATTTTCATTCTCTTTTCCAGGTAATTTTGGAAATACGGAATTGTTGAATAGTCTGACAAATCTCAGCATTTGTTATAAATTCCTTCCATTGAAAACTAGTATTTTCCACAGGGATCTGCTTGTGACAGCATTTAGAGATTGGGCTATCCCATCAGTGGATTTCCAGATTTCACATCTATGTGTGAAAGTGCAAATAACATTTGGGTTGATGATACAGAGTTTGGTCTTTGAGAGGTAGATGTTCAACATTTAAGCTGGTGAATGCAGCTATTGGCTTGCCAATTTATGACATCATTTCCTTCTGGCTATCCCCAGTGGCTTGCATGTTACTGCCAAGGCATGTGAATTGACTCAACACTTGTACTCCTTTGCCTTCTAAAGTAATGCTGGAGCTGGGAGTTTTATTATTGCTTTACTGTTACAGTTGCTAAATGTTAATGTGTTTGAAATGAATCTGTGCTGCCTACACCACAGAGCACCCATTAGCCATATGACTGACTTACTGCATTTGTCGCTGGCCCACCAGCAACCTAGTAAAGATAACTCTTAATCATAACAATAAATCTAATCAGCCCTCATGAAACGCGTGATGTTCTGGTGCCAAAGCATCAAATTTTGGCTGCCTACTGGACTGAATTCTGAATGTTGTTTTTCATAGGCAGTAGTCAAGCTGAGTTCCAGTGCAGTACCCAACAATTTTATTTTACTTTTTTACAGCAGCTGCTTAGC
This sequence comes from Podocnemis expansa, assembly GCA_007922195.1. NCBI lineage: Eukaryota > Metazoa > Chordata > Testudines > Podocnemididae > Podocnemis > Podocnemis expansa. Next base: position 21,176,463 of record ML682041.1, read on the forward strand.
ACTGGCCCTTGCTTTCCTTCTTTCTCCTCAAATAGAACAAGGGAATGCAGAATAGACACACAGACTGAAGGAGAATTTGCAATTAACACACAGATTCCCAGGCAAAAGGCTTCATTAAGAATGAGTAAGGTAGAACTAAGACTGTGCTCAAAATAACATTAATAAAATAGAAATTTCTAAAGGGGTAGCCATGTTAGTCTGTGTACAGCAAAAACAACAAGAGTCCTGTGGCACCCATAGACTAACAGATGTCTTTGGGCATCAGCTTTCTTGCGCTCCAAGCTGCTTCATCAGGTGCATCTTAAAAAATAAAACCCACAGGAAAAAAAAAAAAAACTTACACACTAAAGGAAATTCTCAGATACAGAGCCAAATCCTCTGTTCCATTCAGGTTATACTGCCCTAGTCTAATGATGCAGAGCACCCTACAGTGGCCGTTAGAAAGTTCTTTGCTAAGGGGGAACCACTGAGTATGCAGGGCTGTTGTAGGTAGCAGCTATGTATGCCATCATGTTCCAGCTGTGGGTGCAGAAGGACTAGAGAAATGGCACATGAAGGATGAAAAAAGAAAGGAAAGATAGGTCTTTTCCTCAAGGCATGAGCCTAAAGCTCAGGTTATGGGGGTTCAGTTTCTGGCTTGCATACAGACTTCTGCTGTGAACCCAAGCTGATCCAAAGCCCACTGAAGTTAATGGTATTCTTTCCAGGGATTCTGAATCAAATAGCAATTCTCTCTGTGCTTCTGTTCCCCAGGTGTAAAACTGGAACAAACAACACTTCCCATCACACTTAGCCTGCACAAGGATTTTGCAAAATAAATTCATTATCATGTATGAAGCATTCAGATGCTGTGCTGATAGAGGTCATAAGGACATACAGAAAAAAGAGTCACAACTCTGATGTTTCTGTACTTGTAAAAAGCTCAACTAGCCTTGTTTTGTTTATCCAGTCTGCTTCCATCAGCTTATTGTATACCTCACAGAGAACCTCTTTTTATTTCCTTGTCTCTAAGGAACACTGACCTCATTTTGTTACATTTGTTGAATAATTAAAATCCTTGGGACAAATCAACACCTGGTGTAACTCCTAGCAGAGTTAAACAATAGTTAATTTTGGCCCCTTGAGTAACTGCATTATTCCAATTGCCCTCTTCCCTATCAAATCTTTTCATAAGGTGAACTGAAATGCACACAATATTTCAAATGGGTCTGCACACGGTGTTAGACAAATTTTTCACTTGTTACTCCTTTGTTTTCCACCTGAGATTTCCCTTTGCTTTGTGTTTTGTTTGTTTCATTGATGTGGTTGTTAAGGCAACATGCCAAACAGTTTAACTTCATGCAATACTCCCCCACTCATCTATTCCCCGTGTTTTGTATTACATGACCAATGAAAGTATTTCAACTTTTGGTTGATGTGTTCTAGATAACACTTTGTTTGCTGATGCGAAAATCATTCTTCCTTCATTTTATCTTTAAAAATAAGATGTCTTGGATATCCATTAATTTACCCCACTACAAATTAATGTAATCTGTGTTTAACTGAGAAGTAAAAATTTAAAAATGTTTGATTTTTAGAGTCAGAATGGGGCAGACTATCATTGTAATATTCAGTAAATGTTAAATAGAATTTAAAATGAAGTAGGAAATAGTTGAGTTCCAGTCAGAAATGAAGGGTTAGAGAAATAAACAGCTTTGGAAACTGACAATTTCTAGTCAAACACAGGACATCTTCTTATTGGAATGCTATATTAAAATATGAGAGTTTATGAACCAAGAGAGGAATTGCTTATAAAATGATGAGATCAGTATCATCTAAAGCATAATCTCCACTCAAGAGAAAAAACAGAAAAAGAACAAGCTACTCTTTTATTTTACAGAGAGAACAAAGTTAATTTGAGGAAGAGTAGAGAAAGACAGCTGGGCACAGACACAGGAAAATCAAGGAAATGTAATTAAGAAAGAATGATTTAACTAAATTCTGACCAAAACAATGAAAATTAACCCTCCCCCAAAGCAGGGGCGTCGCTGGCTGGGGGAGGGACCTGGCCCACGGGCCCAGGCCCTGCCCCAGCCCGCGGGCCCTGCCCCCAGCCTACAGACCCCGCCCCCTGGCTGGGACAGGGATGGGCGCCACCACGCCGCTGCGCCACTGCGGGTGGCCAGGCCTCACATCCCCAGCAGGGGAGGGGGCTGCTACGGCTGTGGCTGGCCAGACTGTGGATCCC
>ML682041.1:21178699-21217472 GCA_007922195.1 Podocnemis expansa
CAGGGGAGGGGGCTGCTACGGCTGTGGCTGGCCAGACTGTGGATCCCTAGCAGGGGAGGGGGCTGCTGCGGCTGCCGGCGGCCAGGCCCCGGATCCCTGGTGGGGGACGGGGCTACCGTGGCCGCGGGCGGCTGGGCCCTGGCTCTCCGGCCCAATTGGGCCGGAGATCCTGGGCACTGGCGCTGGGTTTCGGTGCACATGCCCCGGCATGCCCAGCGCGAGCGACGCCCCTGCCGCAAAGCACAACTGCCTCATGGCAGAGGATGAAGAAAAGCAAAGTTGAATTTTCTCCCATGAAAGCTCATGCAATAAATAAATTTGTTAGTCTTTAAGTGCCACAGGACTCCTTGCTTCCTTTACTTGAACTAGACTAACACAGCTGCCCCTCTGGAACTTAGCAAAGTTGAAGAGGACTACAAAACAAAAGAAAAAGCCAGACATGTTGGAAATGACCAAAGCACTTCTCTCTCACAATGGAAAGGTACCAGTAAAATAAACACATGCAACAGAGATCGTTGAATGTACGCTTTGTTGTAATATGTTAGACAAATCAGTATGCTTGTTTATTTCACCAGCTTTGAGGGGGGTGGCGGGATCTGATTTAGTATTTCCTACTAAGCTTTAATGTTTCCTCCATATCTGGTCTGTGAGGGAAATGAAAGAAGGGAATGATTTGCTGACTGGATTAGTTTAATATAGCATGACACAATCTTGTAAATGTGTTTGAGTAAGGTAGACCAAGATGTTGTGTCTCCCCTAGCTTCATCCCCAGATACAAACAACAGTCAAGCCTGAAGGTTAAAAACACGTAGCTTAGTGGGCCAGCTGTGTGCATGATGTCATGGGGAACAGTCTTCTGGCTAGTCACAGATGGAAAAGGGAGTGTTTGATACAATGGCTAGGTGGACATCCTACAGCAATGAAGATTCTATTAGGAATTAGGGCTACCTAGTTTAGGTTGTTACTTGGCCTGCTTACTACTGAAGTTGAGTATCATAATCTTTAATGTGTTTATGCTCAAAACACCCCTGCAAGGTAGAGAAGCGTGATCCCGATTTTACAGAGAAGAAACTGAGAACAGAGAAATTAAGTGACTTGCTAAAGGTTATACAAGGAGTTTGTGTCAGAGCATGGCATTGAATGTAGGTCCCCCAAGCCATAGGCTAGCAACTTAACCAGTGAAACATCATTCCTCTTCTGTTGGCTGATTTGATTAGTCTTGTCTGTGTATTCATGTGTTAAGAGGAAGCACACAAAAGCGTCTGATTCGCAAATTAACTGTTATTACGGCTGAAGTTGGAAGGGAACAGAATGGCTAGTTCACCACCAGATTTGTTCTGTGTATGTCTGGATAAGTGGTGAACGTCCTTAGGTGAACCAACACTGATCACAGGGTGCAAATTAGCCAGGCTGCTGTGCTGCAGATCAGATCAGACAGATCACTGATAGTGATCATGGATGGTGAATTTTCAGTGACCAGCATGAAAATGAAGTTCTGGCTTTCATGTGATTTGGGGCTATGTTTTACATCTGTGAATGGGCTGCTCTAGATTGAACGCAGTTGTGTAGCTCTCTTCTTTACAGGCACCAGCTGGTGTTTCCTCTTTTATTTCTTGATTTTATTACTTGGTTTGGAAAGGGATGCAGATGAATGTTACTTTAAGTGGGAGAGGTGGTAATCTACAGAGTGACAAGTCTGCTCCATTCCCCTGGGTTATGAAATGACTACTGGTGGACATCTAGAGATGCATCAGTGCTCTGGTGGGGCAAATGTGCTCTGCAACTTGGGCACTTATCCTGTGCTGTGGGAAGAGACAAAAATGGTGGAAGTGGGAGGTATTTTTTAAAGGACCAGGCATTAAGTAATTTTGGGCAGAGAGGGGAAGGGATGTAGCTTATGTACTGACATGCTGTGTCACCTGGCAGAGAAAAGGGAGAGAATAAGATGCTGCTAAGAAGAAGCACATGTTCCCAAGAAGAGACAAACTAAAATTTTAAAAAGTGTGAAAAATCAAAGGGACAGATACCAGACAATGGTTTGGGAAACAGACTAGCAGGTAAAATATACAGACATAGCCCCCTCACTTTGTAAATAACATTTTGTAATTTTTTTTATCATCTCCATTTAAAATGCAATGATGCCTAAAGATTATTTGTCTGGACATAATGGCATTGACATTTAGCAAAACTACCAACAAATGTTCCAGAATGTCTCAGAAAGAATGACTACTTTGTCTGTCACTATCATGCCAGTAATGGAAGAGTGTCAAATGACAACCTACCGTAGTCAGAAGATAGCAATGAAAAATGCTGAGGTCTGTCTGGTTTGTGGTTGTAGAAGCTAGCTATAAAGTCTTTCACCTGACTGGGAAGTTGTTTTACTCCTGTTACTAGTAAATAAATGTATTAATGACCAAAGCCATCATCAAAACTGGCATCCATTCCTGTCATTCAAATCAAGGTACTTTTTCTGGGAGGTAATGAGGCAAGCTTTCACTACTGCTGCTTGTTGAGTGGATAAACAGAGCAGTTCGGTCTGTGAGGCTGGCAAGTTAGCATCTCTTCTAAGAATTAAATTCATTTTAAGCCACCCCAAAACAAAACAACAATAAAAAAAAGTGAAAAATGCAACATGACAGACTTCTTGGCACAAATTCCTCATCCAACAGCTGGCTCGATATACCAGTCTCAAAAGAAAAAGAAGTTGGCTGCTTTCTACAGAACTCTATATCAAATAACCCAAATCCTAAAAGTCCCTTGATCTTGAGAAAGAAGAAAGTCACTGTAGGAGGCATTATGGCAGGCGAAAGTACTGGTAGAATGAACTAATTACATGGGACTCAGGCGCTACCATTGGAAGGAATTGTAGATGTGGAAGCAAACAGAGTTTTCCCTAATAAATTTAGCATAGGATGGATCAGTCACCCAAAGCTTGAAACTCAAGCTCTGAGATTAGTTACTTTCATAGTTTTTTAAACAGCCCTTTTATATAAGAAACTTGTGCACAAAAAATGCACAAAGATGTTTAATCAGTTTTGTGTGGATTGGTTTGTTTTTACTGACATCTCAGGACACTGAACTTTCTGGTAGACAAATTAAAATGTATTAAATCCATCTGAAACAAACAAACAAGGACTCTTGTGGCACTTAAAGACTAGCAACTTTATTTTCTGCATGAGCTTTTGTGGGAGAAAATCAGGAGTTAAAGTATAATTTGGTGGGCCTCAGAACCCTCCTAAATTTCCGGGCCCCATTCCCGCAGGGCCAGGCCCCGCCATGCAGGTCCAGGCCCCTCTTCACCCACCCCAGCTGCTGCCCTCCACATGCCTGCCCCCCACCCCAGCTACTGCTCCCCTCACACCTACCTCCCACCCCAGCTACTGCCCCCCATGTCCACCTTTCAGTCCCCATCCCAACAACTTCTTCCTACCCCACCCCCGTGCACTTTCCCCCCTACTGCCCTGATTCCCCAGCCTTGCCTTACAAGTGCTGCCGCGATGGCCAAGGAGGCAGGCCTGAGGGAGGGAGACTGCAGGTGGTGCTGTCCGGCTGGCAAGAGGGGCACGGGTTAGCCACTGGGTCCAGGCCGTGTGCACCGCTGGGCCCAGCAGGAAGGGGTGAGGACACCACAGGCTCCAGAGAAAGGGGGGAAGGAGTGGCTGGGCTCGCTCCAGCCCACAGCCCCTTTCCTCAGCCAGCCCTAGGGGAATGCACCAGAACACTGCGTTCCGACGCATTCTTTCTATTATTAGAGGGCCTGGAACGCTGTCCCCTAAAAACAGGGGGGCCCTGGAATGCTGTTCCAGGGTGTTCCAGCTAACTTTAACTCCTGGAGAAAATCCCACTTCATCTTCTAAGCATCTGATGAGGTGGGATTTGCCCCCACGAAAGCTCTTGCAAAAAATAAATGTTAGTCTTTAAGTGACACAGGACTCCTTGTTTGTTTGTTTTACTGAACTAGGCTAACACAACTACTCCTTTGGATCTTAAATCCACCTAAGAATGGATCGATTTTTTTTAATAGATCAAAGAAAGTCTAGTGGTGTTTTGAGTCAGTCAGTGGAGGAATGTGTTCTGATCAAATGAGTCAGCTTTGGGTTTACTTAGTTCTGCTTTGTGTAATACCTGAAACAAGTTTAGTTCTAATTATTTTTAATTTTGTTCTCTATTTTTCACTAATTTACTGATAATACGACTAAGACAACTTGACTGGGTCCTTGGAGATTAGCAGTGAGAACAATAATTCATTAGGTGTCTGGCAGAGACACTGATCTCTGACTTCAGGGAATCATGGAACCTGGAAGAAATCATGATAGGCTAGAATAGAATAGAAGCATAGGGTTGGAAGGGACCTCATGAGATCATCAAGTCCAACCCCTGGGGCTTGAAGCCAGGGCCTTCTGCATATTAAGCAGAGGTGCTAGCCACTACACATGATAGGTCATCGAGTTCAGATGGGACCAAGTACCACCTTAAACAATCCCTGACAGGTGTCTATATAACCTGCTCTTAAAATCTTTCAATGATGGAGATTCCACAACCTGCCTAGACAACTTATCCCAGCAGTTAATCACCCTGACAGTCAGGAATTTTTTCCTACTATCCAACCTAAACCTCCCTAGAGGTTTAAGCCCTCTGCTTTTTGTCCTATCATCAGTGGTTAAGATGAACAATTTTTCTCCCTCCTCCTCATAACAACCTTTTAGGTAACTGGAAACAATTATCATGTCCAGAGGCAGCCTTAGGCAACTGGGGGCTCTAGGCAAAGGCCCATTGTGGGCCCCCCCAAAGGGCCCCCTATTGGCCCCCACTGCTACCCTCCCCCTGGCCCCAGTTCCCCCTGCACCCCTACCTGCCCCACACCACCCTCCAGGACTCCCTGTTTGTTTTGCTGAACCAAACTAACCTTTCTATCCCTCTGGAACTTGTAAATTATTCTTGGGTATGATATTTTTAAAGATCTTCCCATCGTGAAGCTTGTAAGTTGATCATCTTTCACTTAACATAAATGAGCTAATGCTGAACTACAAAGTTAAAATGAACATTTTAAAAAAATTTTAAAAGCATGAGCATTAATTAATACATAAAAAGTGGTAACATTAATGATGGCTCAAAAATAACTAAAATATCACATTTAAAATTTTGGCAGTCAAATCTTACAAATTTTTTCATATCATCTTGGGTTTATCTGCACTAGACATTTAATACAAATAATTCTAATAAATAAAAATCAGTGAAAACAAGGTTTCAAGTGTGTAGCTATAAATGAAAAACTGTAGGTTACTTACCAGTAACTGTCCTTCTTTGAGATGGGCTGCTCAGATTCATTCAGTATCAGGTGTGTACGTGCTGCAGCACATGACTGGCTGGAAACTCATTAGCCTTAGCCTGTCAGAACAGGGCTGGCGGCCAATGTCCCCGGCCACTCTGCGGCTGTATATATGGCCACAGCCCTGCCCCTCCCCAGTTCCTACTAGTCGCTAACTCTGAGTAGCGGGGATGGTGAGAGGGATCTGAATAAATCCGAGCAGCACATCTCAAAGGAGGACAGTTACTGGTAAGTACCCTACTGTTCTTCTTCAAGTGCTCCACAGATACATTCAGTATCAGGTGACTGCTAGCTGTACTGTGGAAGGTGGGCAGAGTTAGAGCCTTATCCACCATCAGCATAGCCACCCACAAACAAAGGCGACCTTTGGCAATTAGGGGCCCTAGGTGAAGGCCCTTTATGGGGCCCCCTATGAACCCCCAATGCTGCCCTCACTGGGGCTCTGGGCCCCGTTGCCACCCTAACTGCTCCCCCACGGGAGGTGGGAGGGAAGCGGGGGCCACAGACTGCCAGGACAAAAAGCTTTGCCGCTTGTTGGCCAGTGTACCAGCCAGACTGGCCTCTCTCCAGTGGCAGCGGAGCAGCGCTCCTCGTCTACTCCCAGCCAACTACGCCTCCCTGGGGGAGAGAGGAGAGCAGCCAGCATGGTGCTGTAGCTTGCCAGGAGTGGGGTCCCCTGGAGCGGTGTGCTCTGAAGAGTTCTGGCCACTTCCAGGACTGGGGTGGCCGGGGGCAAAGCAGCCTGAACTCTTCAGAGCAGGCTGCTCCAGGGGGCCCCGCTCCCAGCAGGCCACAGCTCCGTGCCAGCCGCTCTCCACCCTCCCCCTGGGGACGAGCGACCAGCTAGGAGTAGGCGGGGAGCGCTGCTCCACCCTTGCTGGAGAGAGGCCGGTCTGGCAGGTGGGCAGCAAAGCTTTTGGACCTGGTGGTCTGCTGCCCTCCACTTCCCCACCACCCCATGAGCACACAGGTAAGTGAAGCAGGCGGCGGCTATGGGGCCCCCTTACAACTCGTGGGCCCTAGGCCACCGCCTGCTTTGCTTACCCCAAAAGCCTCCTCTGCCCACAAACGTATAGCACCCCAAAATTGGGTGAAGAAGCAGTGGGCCACCAGGCAAACGCTTACGGACACGCCACTAAGTGCAAGATCTTTGAAAGAAGATGTGCAGGAAAGTGCCAACAGGTCATTTGCCACTCTGTCAGGAGACCAGAACTCCACGAGGGCAGTCCCAGTTCATTACCGGGGAACTGCTACATCACAATAGCAAAGAGCATCCTTGTCACCAGCAAGACCATCTAAATAAGAGGTTTGCCCTTCCCTAGCAGAATCGACTATTGAGAAAGGGAGTTGTGATCCAGAGGAACAGGATCCTACAGCTGCAGACGATGAGCAAGGGTGGGATAACTGCTGCCCTTGCCGCCCTGACCTCAAAGGGAGGTAAATTGGGTTAAGTTACTAACCAAGACCAGGGCAGGGAACATGTTGCTCTTGACCAAACATGGGATAGGCAAAAGGCCTTTCCCCATTGACATACTAGCAATAGATGACAAAGGCAGATTGATTAGGGTGCCCTAAACTAAAGCATCCCAACTCTATATGGAAGATAACGTAGAAAGAAAATAACAAGGAAGGAATAAGTGGGGAACCCCGCCCCTCCATACGTTGGAGCATGGGAATGGAGGGCCTGGGAGGGAGGGCCCCAGAATAAGGCCTAGGTGTGGGGCAGGCCCATCTCTGGGGCCCAAAGTGTCAGAGACACTCCATCAAGGAGGTCGTTGGGAGGAAAGAAGTGGGGATCCCCAGAGGGCCCTTCTTTAGAGGTGACACTTCCATGGGCTATAGTAGGAAAGGGGAACCTTTAGGTACACCCATCCTAGCATCAGGAGAGATGCCAAACAGCAGAGGTCATGAATGTTAAATGACCGGGAAGTGAAAACAGAGAAACTGGAGGAAAGGTGATTGAATTCCCATGTTAGGTCATCCCCAACCAAAGGACAAAGGAATGACCTGAGACAGGGATGGTGAGAAACCATGTTGAGGTTCTCGGAGGGGCTTACGCGACCTTAAGGCTAGGTGCGCATTTCTTTCCCATGCCCCCGTACTCTACTCTCCTGATACATGGATTCATGAAGGGAGAGGCATGCTGGATGGAGGGAAGGGGTATCTGACTGTCTTTATAGATGGGTCAGGTCCCTCCCAATGGTTGTGCCCACCAAGCTCCAGAATCGGAGTGTTGGCGGGGGGGGGGCACATGGCTCGCATGATATCCTCACTTCTCCTCTCGCCTGATATTTTCAGCTCACTTCTGTGGAGAGGTAGTCAACCTTCATATCATGGCTGGTTGACTCATCTCTAGCAGCAGGAGTAGGTGTTGGGTCCCAGCTGCAATGGGCCAACTACGAGGGATCTTGCGTAGATCCTGATGAGGAGAGAAGACGTTGACTTAGCCAAGATGCAAGGCAGACATGGTCTATAATGCTTGGTCTGAGAGGGGAGGGGTGTTATTGGTGCACCAACCCGCATATTGGAAGAGGGAAGGCTTGGGCAAGGTCCCAGGTAGAAGAAGGGAAGACAGAGACCCCAGGGAGAGGGGCAATCCCTACTTAGGGAAAAACCAAGGGGAGACCACTGTGAGAGGACATTACGAAAGCATCACCCTTAAGGCATCAGGCTTTCCAGCCTGCTAAGGGTTTTGCAATTTCCTTGGGAGCCAGAGTCCTGCAGGGGAACTAACCATGAGCTAAGGACCACGTGTCCTCCAGTGGGCTCACTCAGGTGTATGAATATCAATGGGGTTAAGAGTTCTATCCCCTACTATCTCTTCTCATTGTGATTCTAGGGAGGAGGGGGACAGCATGGAAAGGTTAAGGCAGCTCCTAGATGGCTGTCTGGGGTTTTCGATGGAATGTGTCCCTTGCCTGGTTGGAGGGAGGCACCAGAGCAGAGGGGATTCCAGTACAGGGCGAAATGTGAGGTTTGCCTGTAGGCACACGGACCAATGAGATGTGGTGAATGTCCTTGGGGAGGTCGGATGGGAGCTGAAGAGGCAAAAACCCCTACGGTGGAGCTCGAGGAAGCCTCAAGCAACAGGCCTAATATGAGTCTGAAGACCATGGCCCTGAGAATAAAAAGAGGACCACCTGGGGAGGCGAGGAGGGAAAAGGTAGAGGACAAGACGATACAAGTTTGCCCTCTTACCTACCACCTAGGAAGTGGGGTACACCATCCCACAGTAATTTCCTCCCAAGATCCATTGCAGGCCAACAGGAGTAAGAAATGCTCTTGGGCCAGTGAAGCGGAAGCACCAGTGTGTCCAACTGGGGGAGGGGTTGGACGAGGTATGGAGGGGAGTGGACTCTGGGTATGAGGATGGGGAGTGGGTATCCTCCCCTACATGTCCCAGCAGGCTGTAGCCCTGGGTAAGTGCTGCAGAGCAGGTGTTGTGGTGGTGGTGGGGCATCATGTATCCTCTTCTCATACCACCATCACCCCTGGATTTCCATCAATGCTCCAAGGGCACATGCAACTAGAACTGAGTGCATGTGAGGAGAGTTCTCTGGTTGCCAGGCCCTTACTTGACACAAAAGGTACAGTAAGGGAAGAGGGAGACGCATCATTACCGGAGAGAATGAAGAGGTGAGGCTGTTTGCGAGGGGGCATTTAGCATAAGTAATTTAGGGTGCCGCCCTGAAGTTCAAGGGTTGGGTTTGATGGAGGGAGAGGCAACCATACTGGTGCTGATCACCTTCAACAGGAGAAAAGGGGGCTATCAACCGCTGTCCAAGCCCCCTAAAGAGTAGCCATTTCCCTTGTGGGTGCGGGAGACTACCGTGAGGCCCTTGCCCCAAGTGTTTGTGGGGTCAAAGTGGGCTGGGCTAACACTGAAGCACCTGGGGAGTAAGTATACCCAGGGCTCTGAGGGCTGACCTAATGGTCACAGTTGCCACAGATCACGAGTCAGTGGCCAGGGCACAGAGAGACCGTCCCTTGAAAGGGAAGGTCTAATGTGGACCGCTGTAAGTCCTGGTTGAGGGCACTCGGTGCACAACCATGATTGTAGCAATCCTGCAGCGGACCGTGTCCGAGGCATCCCCCGCTTCGCATGAGGCCAAGGCGCCTTCCTCAATGAAGGCATCCTAATCCTGGTGCCTGTGTCTATTTTTAGACTGCTGCCCAGCTATCCAGCAAAAAGCTGGACAAAACCAGCTTATTTTGAAATGCCTGGAGGATGGAGGACAGCAGGGCAAAAAGGAGGACATGCTGGACATCTGGTAACCCTAGCCAAGAGTGAAAAGGGCTTAGGCTTCTAGCTCTGCTAGATGGGAAAAATTTCTATATTTTTCTGTATTTTCACTTCTGCCCACCAAATTGAGGATGGGGTCCCTTATTGCTTAGGGCCCTAGGTGGCTGCCTGCTTTGCCTACCCCAAAAGCCACCACTGATCATCTCCCCTCTCAGTCTCCTTTTTTCCAGACTAAAGAAACCCAGCTCTTTCAATCATACAACAAGTGTTCTAGACCTTTAATTCTTCTTGGTGTTCTTCTCTGGACATTCTGCAATTTGTCCACACCTCTTCTGAAATGAGGTGCCCAGCACTCGACACAATACTCCAGCTGAGATCTAATCAGCACAGAGTAGAGTGGAAGAAGTACTGCTCGTTTCTTTCTTACAATACTCCTGTTAATACATCCCAGTATGCTGTTCGTTTTTTTGCAACAGCGTTTCACTGTTGACTCATATTTATCTTGTGGTCCACTATGAAACCCAGATCCCTTTCTGCAGTTCTCCTTCCTAGATAGACATCGCCCATTTTATGTGTGTGCAGTGGACTGTTCTTCCCTAAGTGGAGTACTCTGGCACTTGTCTTTATTGAATTTCATTTTATTTACCTCAGATCATTTAATCAGTTTGTCCAAATCATTTTGAATTGTGATCCTATCCTCCAAAGCATTTGCAACCCCTCCCAGCTTGGTATCATCAGCAAACTTTACATGATGGCAAAGAGAGTACACTTATAAATCATTGATAAAAATACTGAACCGAACCAGACCCAGAACTGATCCCTGCAATACCCCACTTGTTACGCCCTTCTGGCATGACTAGGAACCACTGATAACTACACCCATCTTATTGTAGCTCCATCCACATTGTACTTTCCTAGTTTGTTAATGAGAAGATGATGTGAGACCATGTCAAAAGTCTTACTAAAGTATACCACATCTACCACTTCCCCGCTATCCACAAGGTTTGTTATCCTGTCACAGAAAGCTATAAGGTTGGCTTGACATGATTTGTTCTTGACAGATTCATGCTGACTATCACTTAACACTTTAATCTCGTCTAGATGTTTGCTAATTGATTCCTTAATTATTTGCTCTATTATTTTTCCTGGTACAGAAATTAAAATGACTGGTCTAGAATCCCCTGGGTTGTCCTTATGCAAAATTAGAAGTGGTTCACAGCTTGCATACAAGTATAAAGTGATGCTGCAAATAATACTGAAAGGGAGATTGGCAAGGACTAATCAGTGTACAATGAAAGCTGAGTTATTATTCTAAAGAATGCTGGGCTTTAGATCAGAGTTATGACAATCAATGTTCCCTCTAAGGGGAGAGGGCAGCTGAGCAACTCCTGTTGCTCGCTGCGGAGCCCCCCCCCCGCTCCCAGCAGCATCCCCCCTGCTCCCGCTCACCCCCCTACCCCTGACAGCCCCCCCGCTCCTGGCATCACCCCCCCACTCCTGGCAGCAGCCCCCCCCCGCTCCCGGCATCACCCCCCCACTCGCCCTCCCGCTCCCGGCAGCCCCCCCACTCCCGGCAGCAGCCCCCCCCGCTCCCGGCACCCCCCCAGCCCCCACAAACTTACCTTGGGGCTGGACTGGAGCGGCAGGGCCCAGCCCTAACTCCTGGGCCAGAGAAGCTCTACGGAGCATGCTCAGATTTTCTGGGCATGCTCCATTAGAGCTTCTCTGGGCAGGAGTTTTCAAAACTCCCTGCTCCACAGGAGCTCTATTGAAGGACTCTGGCTGCTGGCGGCTGCAGCAGGCTGCGCTGCAGCACGCCAGCGCAGCTTACAGGGAACATTGAAGACAATTACTAAAAGCTAAATTTTTCTGTTTATGAGTAGCTTCCACTGAAGTTCACAAACTTCAGTGAGCACGAACAGATGCACATCTCAGTTCAAAAATTGGTTTTAATGTTGTAGAAAGCAGATGATCTTCAGATTTCTGTAGAAAGCAACAAACAGCTTTTGTAGGGCAAATGAAAGGCTAAAATTGGTTACATACACACAGCAGTTTAGGTCAATACAATCTTCTGCCAGCAAGCTCTGTATGCCCTTCTATCATATGTCTTGTACACAGACAAGCTAGCTTACCATATTCTTTTGGAAAAAAAAATTGTCAAATCTTTCTCACTATAGGAAAGCTATGAGCAACAGAAATACCAGGGTAAGATTTGCTCATTTCTTTGGACTAATAGGGTAATTTGATCAGAATCTTTATTCAAAGACTGGCTTCGCATTATGATTTTTACAGTTTGGACATTTAATGAATCATTTCTTCAATAAAATTGAGAAAGATCTACTGCTAATAACTCCTTTACTTATGCAGAAAACTGAAATTTTCCTATTTAGGATTTTGCAAGAAATCCATTATGGACTCATCCATTTTCAGAATATTTGATTTATGCAGTCCTAAACTAGGACTGTCAATTATGAGCTATTCACAGGTTACTTATCTGATTGTGATTACATTCTCAGTTCCTGAAAATTACAGTAAGGAAATCTATGGCCTGATTGGACAATGAATGAAGTAATCTCACCCTGTCCTCTCCTTGCTCACACTCAAAAGCATTCATTCAAATATATTTTCCCTAGACCAATTTTAATTTACCTAATTCATGGTGAATAATTTGTTAGGTGTTTCAAAAGATGATCATTGCTCACTTATTCTCTGATTTAGGATCTGGATCATCAAATTAGTTGACGGAATTCAGTGACCTTCAAGAAACAAATGGCTAGCACTTGGTCCCCTACAGATTTGCAATTAGCTATGTTTTAGTATTAAGCTGTGACCTGGGTTTTTTATGTCGGACCCTGATACTTGTTACTTTGAAAGAGCTGACTTTCCTGAACACAAAATAAATATATTGATGACATATTAGAATTTAGAAACCTTCTTCCAAAATGAAATGTATGAAGGAAAAAGATTTTCTCTCAGTGCTCTGAATTCCGTCATGCTGTGTTTCACTCTCCTTTCACTCTCCAAATACGCTTCTCCAGTGCAACTGGACATTTCCAGTTTTCTCTATTCATGTGACTGAATGCTTCCTATGAAAGTGCCCCCAGCACATTTGTACAGTACATTTCACTGGTAGCAAAAGAATAAAATGCAGAAATAGCTCTTTTCTTTTGCCGGCACAGTATTCACATCAACCTTCCTTTGTTGAAAGTCTCTTCAGGATGACCAATGGCTCCATTATACTTTTTACTCCTATTGTGATAAAGCCTCTGGGAACCATTATAGTGCAACCTATCGTGGGTTTCTTTTATGATATATAAAAACATAAGATGATCCCCATAAATTTGGACCTCGATGAAAAATAATTAATTAGCCCTGAGCTATACTGTGAGACTAATACTATTTTTATAGAATTTTTCTACTGTATATAAAAAAGTTCCCTCCCAATTAAAATTTCAAAATATTTGGTGCAGTCTAGCCTTTTGGAATATTCCAAATCATATTTTAACAAATTCACATGATTGAGTTGTTATAGCTAGAGATTTAATGACCTATAAAATGAATAGTGTACATCTGGCAATCCAAAGAGAGTCAGTTCCTCACCACCTGTACCTCACAAAACTGGATCTAATGTTCAATCTCTATTTTTTTTTTCAGGCAGCTATTACTATTTATTCCACAAAATGAACATACACTTCTGGATACAGTTGCATATTAAGAGTAAAAAAAAAAAAAGACAGCCCCCCCCCCAAAACCTTTCAAGTTTTTTCTAAGTCTTGCAAAATCCTTTTACATACAATGAAGAAAGAATATTAGGCAACAATATATAGTGGCTACTATATATAAATAGATGTACAATAAATAAGATGCCCCAAGTATTGAAAGTACAATGACTATGAACAAAAACAAATATAAGGCAAAATTCAGACCCACTTTTCAAGTGTATTCAAATAGGCCGAGGGCCAAATTCACCCTCGGAATAGAAGTCCTGATTTCAGTGGAATCAAACCAAAGATGAATTTGGTCCATATTGCAAAAGCAGAATTGTGTACCATATCCTAGCTAACAGCTATCCCTTACATAGTAAATTCCTCACCAATTATTTCTATGAATATGAATGTGTGTGTGTATTTTATATAGTCCATTACTTGTTCAGGGTGCACCTTCATCATTAGGCTCTACTTAAATATACCTCTCTGGTTCTGATTCTGGAGATCCTATGAAACAGACCCTCTATGGGCTTTGAAACCAGAATTTGGTCAGCCATATTCCTGAGTATGGTCCCCCTCTTAGACTTTTTAATCAGGAGCTTGAGGTATTAACTGTGATTAAGTAATTCAAGTGATTTCATTGCTTAATTCAGTGGTTTTCACACCAGTGTGCTACAGCATACCAGTTGAGAACTGTCCAATTGTGCCATGAAATTTTGTATGAAGGTAATGAAAATCAAGGTAAAACAAGCATTGTTCATCTTAAACAATATTCTATCCAATCAAAATTACAACTAAAAAAACTCATTAAAATTAATCATCAAATTAAAAGCGAGGTATCGGTCTTTTGATTCTAAAACATGAACATTCTAAATACAGGTGACCAAAGGGCAAAATTGAGATGTGTATTTTTTTTTTCAGTGGATTTGAAACATTAATGCATTTGACCCTTCTTTAGTTTGCTATATGTACTATGTTGAAAACTTCTCTAGTAAGACTATAACTATAGTACATGTAAGTAAATGTGGCGTTTATGAGCAATCAATCCAGCTGACAGAAGGGGGTGTACCATAGAATTGTTTGTCTCATTGAAGTGAACCACGGTACTGAAAAGGCTGGGAATCACCAGCATAATTCAGTAGCTATAAAAGTAAAATGTGGCAGGCCAAAAAATAATTTGAAGAGCAAGTATCAAAAGACACAAAAACTAACAGCAAATTTTTTTAGAGTACAAAAAAAAAAAATCAAGAGGGACACTTGACTATCTAGGTCAGGCATGGCCAAACTGTGGCTCAGGAGCCACATGTGGCTCTTGAATGAAAAATTGTGGCTCCTGGAAGAATGTCAGCAAATCAGTTTAGGAAAGCAGCCCCAGCCTAGGAGTTCAGGAGGGGGCTGGGACGGTGGGGAGAAGTGCAGCATGGTTGGGATTTTAAAAAAAACTCTCCACTAGTCTGCAGTCTTCTACATCGAGCAGCTGCTAAGTGTTTACTGTATAGACCAGGCGTGGCCAAACTATGGCTTAGGAGCCACATGCGGCTCTTGAATGAAAAAGTGTGGCTCGCGGAAGAATGTCAGCAAATCAATTTACTAGGTAAAAGTATATGGCTGTATGCCTCAGTGCGGTTCTTGAAGGTTTGATAATCAACTTGTGTGGCTCTTGAATTCCGTAAGTTTAGCCACCCCTGATCTAGGTGCTAAAGGAGACTTCAAGGAATACCATGCCAATGAGGAGAAGCTAAATGAATTATTCATTGAGCTTCACTGTTGCGAATGCGAGGGAAATTCCCAAATCTGAAATAGTCTTTTTAGGTAACAGATCCAAGGAACTGTCCCAGATTGAGGTGTCAATAGAAGAGATTTTGGAACAAGCTGATAAATTGAACAGTGATAAATTAAAAGATAGGAAACAAAGAGTACCAATGAATGGTCAGTTTTCACAGTAGAAAGAGATAAACAGAAGGATCCCCCAAGGATCTGTACTGGAACCAGCACTGTTCAACACAGTCACATATGATCCAGAAAAGGAGGTAAAAAGTGCAGTGGAAAAATTTTCAGGCTCTACAAAATTGCTCAAGATAGTCAAGTTCAAAGCTTAAAAAACCCAGGAGTCATGTAGCACATAAAGACTAACAGATTTATTTTTTACATGAGCTTTCATGGGAGAAAATCCCACTTCATCAAATGCATTACTTTGCATTTATCAATATTGAATTTTATTTGTCGTTTTCTTGCCAACTCGCCCATTTTTGGGAGCTCCCTTTGTAACTCTTCATTGTCAGCTTTGAACTTGCCAATTTCAAAAGGGGCAGCTGTGTTAGTCTAGTCCAGCAAAAAAAACCAAAACAAAAAAACCCAAGGAGTCGTGTGGCACTTCAACACTAACAGATTTATTTTTCGCATCAGCTTTTGTGGGAGAAAAACCCACTTCGTCAGATGCTTCGAAGAAGGGGGAGCTTACAGACTGGAATGAAACTTCGTCAGATGCTTTGAAGAAGGGGGAGCTTACAGACTGGAATGAAAATAAATGTAAGGGAGTGTAAAACACAGGATCAAGTCATACAATAACAGCAAATCAGAGCAGCTGTTTAGGTTCAAACCCTGGGAAGGCTGAAGTCAAACTACGTTTCATAATGGGAAAAGAACCCATAGTCTCGATTTAATCCTGCTTCCACACAATTTAATTTAATTACAGTACCCACCTGGGGAAGGAAGAAAACAAATTGACAGATCTAGACTGGTACCCCAAAGTTATGTACTGCAGGAGAGGCCCAAGAAAAAAAACAACAGAACGCGACTAGTCACCACATACAACCCTCAAGTCAGACCTCTACAACAGATTATTAAGGACCTATAGCCTATTCTAAAAGATGATCCTTCACTCTCTCAAGCCTTGGGAGACAGACCTCTCCTCGCCTACAGACAGCCACCCAATCTTAAACAGATACTCACTAGCAACTACAGATCTAACAACAGAAACACAAAAGCAAGCACACACCCCTACAACAATCCATGCTGCCAAGTCTGCCCACATATCTGCACAATAGATACTATCATAGGTCCTAATCAAGCCAGCTACTCCATCAAAGGCTCATTTACCTACTCATCTACTAATGTGATCTATGCCGTCATGTGCCAGAAATGCCCCCACACCTTATACATTGGACAAACAGGATGATCCCTGCGCAAAAGAATAAATGAACACAAACTGACATCAAAAATCACAAAACAAAACAAAACAAAAAAAACAAACCAGTTGCCAAGCACTTCCATCTTTCTAATCACTCTATAAATGATTTGTTAACGACTGTGCTCAGAGACTTCAACAGGACATCAAGACTTCAAAGAGAAACAGCTGAACTGGAATTAATATGCAAATTAAATTATGTGGAAGCAGGATTAAATTGAGACTATGGGTTCTTTTCCCATTACGAAAGGTAATTTGACTTCAGCCTTCCCAGGGTTTGAACCTAAACAACTGCTCTGATTTGCTGTTACTGTATGACTTGGTCCTATGTTTTACACTCCCTTGCATTTATTTTCATTCCATTCTGGAAGCTTCCCCTTCTTCGAAGCATCTGATGAAGTGGGCTTTTCTCCCATGAAAGCTCATGCGAAAAATAAATCTGTTAGTCTTTAAGTGCCACACAACTCCTTGGGTTTTTTTTTTTTTTTTTTTTTGTTTGCTGGACTAGACTAACACAGCTGCCCCTTTTGAAATTGGCAAGTTCAAAGCTGACAATGAAGAGTTACAAAGGGATTTCCCAAAAATGGGTGACTTGCAAGAAAACGACAAATAAAATTAAATATTAATAAATGCAAAGACAGAGGTGTTATTTACCTTTTCATACATGACAAAAGCCAGGAGTCACCCAATTAAATTAACAGATAGCAAGTTTAAAACATACATAAGGAGGTATTTCTTCACACAATGTAGAGTTAACCCATGGAACTCGGTGATGGGGATGTTGTGCAGGCCAAATGTATAAATGGGTTCAAAAAAGAAAGAATTAAGTAAGTTGATGGAGGATAGGTCAACCAATGGCTATTAGCCAAGATGGTCAGAGATGCAAACCCATTCTCTCCACACCCCTATGCTTCTAACTGCCAGTACTGGTTCTGGATGACAGAGGATGATTCACTTACTAACTGCCCTGTTCTGTTCATTCCCTCTGAACCACCTGACTTGACCACTATCAAAAGACAGGATACTGAGCTAGCTGGACCACTGGTCTGACCTGGCATGGCAGTTCCTATGTAGCAGTATTCTTATGGGCCATGATCCTGCACCTCAGGAGTCAATGGGAGTTCTGTCATTAACATCAATTGGAAAGGGATCAAGCTTATAAACAACTTGTTTAAGCCTGCACTGTTTCCTGTATGTAGTGTGGCAACTGAGCCAAGTAATCCACTATCTGTGTAGTCTCCCTCATACAACCAATGAAAATGCTGAATGCAAATTATTTGTAAAATAAAGGTAGTGATTGGCGGAATTACCTATAATATCACAATTGCTCAGGACTCTTTGCATATAGATGGCTCATTGAGCTGTACACCACACACGTGTAATTTGTAAAGTTAAAATTTGTAAAGTGAAAATTTACAAAGTGGAAGTAACAGACCACTAATCACAGTGATAATTGGACTTAGTGATATTTTGAACAAAAAGAGCTCTTAAATGTTTGTAGCTTTTTCCGTCAATTCATGCTAATCCAACTGATTTACTAGGTTTTAAGGTGACACACGGAGTGATAACCTGTTATACGATTATATAAATAGTATGTGATGTGTGTGGTCAGGAAGGTACGTGAACATCTTCAGTGAGGTACAAGGCTGAACAGAGAGTGAAATCCTAATCTAATTTAAATCAATGGAAAAACTCCATAAATTTCAATTTGTACAAGATATCAGTGACCTGAGAAGTGAAGACATTCAGTATAACATTAGGGGTTTTTTGTCCCCATCAGCTGCTCCTTTAAAATTAAAAAGAACAAAAACAAAACAAAAAAAAACCCACATACATCTCCAAAATTTAGTTTTATATATCATTTGGAATGGTGTAAAAAAGTTGTTTGGAGTTCTGTATTATTTTTAAAAGTCATATTCAAAGTGACCATATCAATACATCTATGAAATAAATTAGATGTATTTTTTAAAATGCCTCTAAACCACTTTATACACAAAGAAACAAAACTTGTAGATTCAACCAAAACATTAAAAAAAATCACAAGTGTTGAAATAAAGTTCAAAGTTTACAGTGACTGCTTTTATTAGTAATTGAGATTTTTATAAATATATATTTATAGGGGCCATGCATTATAGAGGCCATGATTGCTTACTGGTAATTTACACCAGCTAAGATTCTGGTCCTATAACATTTTACCTGTGGGAAAGGTTGACATATTTAAACCATTTAAGTTTTTCACATACAAATTGCATTGTTACCAAAACCTCTTTAATAAAAACTCAGTCCTAAAAAGTACCATGGAGAACATTATCTTTATATATACACCTATACCATTAGTATTTGACTTTCCAAAGGAGAACTATCACCAGTGACATTTTGTGATGATAATGACAGCTGTAGGCATAGACTGTATCATAACTGCAGCCCAATTGCCTCTGTTTTGGTTTCTAGGTTGCGTTCCATTAGCCCTAAAGCTTCATCAGTACACGCATCCATAAAATCATTATTTTCAACAGACAGTGTCCTTTTTTGCTGCACCCCTAGGAAAACAATACAAAGTTTCTAAGACTTTATATTTGTGCAATTTGCTAAATGCCCAATAATGCTTGAAAGTCTCATTCCCAAGACATGCATGTTTGTTGCAGCAGAACATCATCTCCAGTAGCTAAATCACTCTTACTTGCAAGTTCCTGCTATCTGCTATTTCAGATCGAAAACATCTTGTGCAGGTAATACAAACTAACATTAATTTAGGAGAATAGGCATCCTGAGCTGACTGAAAGAAAAAGAATTGCAGATAAAAATACTTCACTGGTAACTGCTTTTTATAAAAGGGCATAACTGAAGTTTCTCTGATGAGATATAATTGGCTGTAACAGCTGCTTGAAGATGGGTAGTTTTCATCTGCTGTTCACTAAAAGATGAAGTGGGTGCACTGTCAATAAGAGTGATTTTCAGCTGTCAGGCAACAGAGCTACAAGAATCAATCACTGGTAAGCTTTCTGAAAAGTTGTGAGAAAACCAAACCAAACCCAAAACAATTCCAAACTCTCATGTGATGAACCTGGACAAAGACTCTCAGGGTCTTGCCAAGATTTAATTTCTCATTTTCATGGATTGCCATTATTGCTTAGAGCCCTGGCTGCTGTCTGGTGACATGGGCGTGCTATAGGGCGACAAAATGAAAGCACAAATGTCTCTGAGGGGAGCTTAAAGTAATCTTATTTTCCAGAAATCAGCATATAAGCTTTATCAGAGGACTATGGAGACATTTGCCCACTCAGAGTTAGTGGCTGAAAGTGTCTGAGAATACTCTAGTGATGGCACAGATGTTGGTGCAGCTCCCTGAACTGCAATGAGCAATTTGTCTCGCAGCTTTGATCCACTGTCAGTTTCGCTGACGCTCACTCCAAGCATTAATTTCTTACATTTCAATAAACAGAGAAAAACAAAGCATGAGGTAGACATTGAAATCTATCAATCTGCTGCTTCTGTTAGCTGAACAGTTAAATGTACCTGTTAGGTGGCATAGGGTCTCAGATCCTTGAAAGCAGAAATTGTGTCATAAAATACCACAATTTTATCCCAATTTTTAAATGATTGATTCATTTATCCTTCTGCACTAGTAGTTACAAATTCCTTTCCCTTTTTCAATTTAAAATGTGTACAGTTTTGAGGAAGAATTTTAAAAGTCAGTCCTCAAAAACAAAAAAACAAAACAACCCCCCCACACACAAAAGAAGTAGGCCAGTATAAAAAAACATAAGAAAGGAGGGAGGATACATACACCAGTCTTTAAATTCTGTTATTCTTACTATACTTGTGCAGAGATTTTCTTACTCAACTTTAAGACAGGGAGCATTTACCTGGAATATTTTTAGCTCTAGTCTCAGTTTCAGATTTTTAAAAATGATCTTGAAAACGACTGAGCTAGGCAATATTATTGCAGTGATTTTAAATTTAAAAAAATGATTACGGGTTTTCAATTATTTTCTCAATGCAGTAAGGGCCTGGCATCCAAACTAGCAGCATTTTCAATCATGCCATAATGCTTGACGGTTAAATTGAACTATAGGTATCACCTCTATTATCTATCTATGAATTGGATGCAAATATTTAATTTCTATTCTATTATTAAACTGTCACTTTTGCAGGTAGGTCACAAACAGCATGCATCCATTTTTGTTGCTTGTTTCAGCCCACTGCCAGGTGAAGTCTTATCTATTGCTCTACCATTAGCTGGATTTGACCTGGCCCATATCTTCAAAGGGAGTAAGGGCAACCACAAAACTGTAGCACTACCTCTCAACAAAACATGAGCAACAGGGCTGCAATATGAAAAAAGTGTTATGCCGTGAGATGTTAGCTAAAATCCTGTATTGTCCTGTATTCTAGACCCTTGTGCTGAGGCAGGATCAAGTATACCAGACCATTCCTGTCTTATGTGGTCTTAAAACCTCCCATTATAAGGCTACCACAATCTCTCTTGGTACCATATTTCCACACTTAACTTTCCTTATAGTTATAAAGTTTTTCCTAATATCTCTCCTTTGCTGTAGATTAAGATGTTTACATATAGTCCTACCTTCAGCAGATATGGAGAACAAGTGATTACTGTCCTTTTTGTAATAGACCATAATATACTTAGCAGGTCTCCCCTCTGTCTGTCATCGTCTTTTCTCAAAACTAAACAGGTTTTTAACTTTCCTCAGAGGGCAGGAAAACGAAGTAGGAGCCCTGTGGCACTTCTAAAGACTAACAAGCTTATTTATTTATTTATTATTAATTATTTATAGCAAACTCGTTTGTTTTGCTGACCCAGACCAACACAGCTACCCCACTGGAACTCACAGGACAGGTTTTCCAAACCTTGTACCATGTTTCCAAGTTCCAAAGGGGTAGCCATGTTAGTTTAGTTCAGTAAAACAAACAAGGAGTTCCATGGCACTTAAAGACTAACAGATTTATTTATTGCATGAGCTTTCGTGGGAGGAAATCCCACTCTGAAAGCTTGAAAACTTCAAAGCATCTGACGAAGTGGGATTTTTCTCCAACGAAAGCTCATGCAATCAATAAATTTGTTGGTCTTTAAGTACCACAGGACTCCTTGTTTGTTTCATCATGTTCGTTTCTCTCCTCTGGGTTCTGACCAATTTGTCTACATCTTTCCTAAAAGAGCTGAACCCACAAATGGAAACAGCACTCCAGCTGAAATGTTACCAGTGCCAAATACACAGGGAAATTACCTCTTCGGTCTCACATATCACACTCCTTCTAGAATGACCCAGAACTATTTGTTTTTCTCACCTGTACCACATTGTTGGTTCATATCCCACCCACGATTCACCACTGTAGCCCCAAAATCCTTCTCCGCAGTGCCACTAACTAGCCAATCATCAATTATTTTGTTTTTGTACATTGACTTTTCTTTCCTAAGTGTAGTACTGTGTACTTATCTTTCTTTAATTTCATCTTATTGGTTTCAGACCTATTCTCTAATTTATGAAGATTATTTTGAATGTTAATCCTGTCCTCCAAAGCACTAGTGATTCCTCCCGGCTTGATGTCATCTGCAAATTTTATAAGCATATTTTCTGCTGCATCATCCATTTTGTTAATTAAAATGTTGACTAGTACCAGATCCTGGACAGATTCCTGTGCGACCTCACTGGACATGCCTCTCAATTTTACAGAAAACCATTGGTAACTATTCTTTGAGTACAGTCTTTCAATCAGTTGTTACACTCATAGCAATTTCATCTAGATCACATTTCTTTGGTTTGCTTATGAGAATGTCATGTGGGACTGTGTTAAAAGTCAGATTTAAGATATATCCTGTCTACTGCTCCCCCAGATCCATTGGGTAGGAACTCTGTCAAAGAAGGAAATTAGGTTGGCTTGACATGATGTGTTCTTGACAAATCCATGCAGGCTATTATTTATTACCCTATTGTCCCCTGAGTGCTTATAAACTGGTTGTTTAATAATTTGTTCCAAATTTTTTCCAGGTATCAAAGTTAGACTGACTGGTCCATAAATCCCCAGATATTCTTTGCTCCCCTTTTTATTATGCTGACCATCCTCAAGTTCTCTGAGGCCTTACCCAACCCTATGTGTTCTTGAAAATAACGATTAACGGTTCCAACATTGCTTTGGTTAGTTTCTTAAGTATCCTAAAATGAATTTTGTTAGTCCCTGCCAACTTGAATACATATAATTTACCTGAATAATCTTAAACCTATTCTTTCCCTATTCCAGCTTGTGTTCCTTCCTCCCTTGGTGTTAATGTTAATTGTGTTAAGAATCTGCTCATAATTAACCCATTCAGTATAACTGAAGGCAAAACAGGGATTCCGGATATCATCAATTTTTAGTTCTCCTTTCCTGCTAAGTAGTGGATCTATATTTTCCTTTGCCTATCTTTTTCTATGTGGAAAATGAGGATGTGGCCCTCAGCAAGCAGCTGGTTCTGTGGCAGAGTTCACTCAGCTCTAGGTACTGCCCCAAATGATTATTCAGGAGTTCATTATAACATTATATGACCAAACAGCAAAAGCAGAATTTCTTATGGCTAGAATAACCATCCATCTGAAACACATTTTCTGTGACTCAGACACTTCTCCAATATTCCACAGCATTAGAGCTTCTAATATCACTGTCATAGTTTCAGTCACTCAATGGATGCATGTGAGGAGAATTTCACCTTTTGTCCTACAGACACACTTTTTTTGCAGTTAAACTACTCCTTTGGATGCTCTGCATTGTGCCAATGGAGCTGCTACATAATATTTTTAAAAATACTGTATACAATCTGAGTCAGTGGAGTGGCTGAGATATGCCTAGACAGCTTTTGTTCAAAAGATCATCGCCACAAAGAAAACAAATTGCAGAGAAGAACTACTGTGAACACTGTGGACACACTTGAAATGGGGAAAGCTATTAGCCTCAAGGATCCTACATACTGCATCCAACAAAGTTGCAAGCTTTATTTTATCAGTGCTAAAAGTTCACAGTTCAAAGCTGTTTAACATTAAAAAGTGATTTAGACCATGTGAAGTGGAGTGACCAAAAGACTGAGCAGCGCTGAAGGACATATGCTACCTGATGCAGAGAGTGAACTGTCTAGTGCGTTAAAGGAACAGATTATGCCATCCAGATCTTAAAGGTCTTGGGAGATGTATAGGAATTAAAAACCTGTCAGGATTCCCACCTGATACACTAGACATGCATGTAGTCTGTTTGTTGTTATAAAACCTTTTTTTCTCAGAAATGCTTTGGCTCAAAATAATACTTTGCTTTGAGGAAGCTGATCACGCACTGTCTTCTACTGGTCACAAGTACTGGACAGTAAGTGCTGAACTTAAACTGGAATGTACTCATGATTAGTACTAGAGGTCTGTAACACGGAGTCTGGTCTAAAAGTGGGGAAATTGCATGATCCCATGCCAGGAGAAATGAAGCCTCAAGGCCTGAGCCCTGGAAGGCGGTGCACCAGAAGAGACATCGTGGGGGGTCAGAGTTGCAGTGAGCCCAATAACTACTTCCATTGCAATACTTTTTAAAGGTGTTGTAATTCTAGAATCTATTTCACGTGCATCATTATGCTTAGCACAATGTTACGTCATTTCTGAATTGTGAGATGTTTTTGAAATGAAAAAAGTTAGAATGTTGACAGATATAACATATGAAAGAGTGACTGCCTCTGAGACACATCATAAACATCTTCTGTATCATTTCTGGACCCTCACGGGAACTGTGTGTGTGCATGTCACACAAAATGAACGAAGTCAAACCATTCATACCCCTTCTCATAGTGAGTATCGCCTCGTCCCTTGGAAACATTGAGGAACGAGTGAAAATATTATTTTACTAGACTGGAAAGCATTAGCCAGCTGGGGGAAAATGCCATTAAAAATGTCATGTACCAGTTATCACTGAGAAAAGAAGTGAAAGCTTAGAAAACCTGAAACTATTTTCCCCAAATGAATGAAATCATTGTAACATTATAGCTACCACCGTCCTTCCACATATCTTGCGTTTGAGTTCTTAATGTAAAGTGTGACAGTTATACAGCTGCTTAATTAACTTGACTATTATCTGCTAAAAATACCTTCTCTCTTAGTTCTCCTTCTGTGAAAACAGCATAACATTAATTTAATGGAAAGGTCACATTATGCTACAAAGAATGTAGTGACATTCTATTATGTTCCTCTTCCTATGCTTCCCACCCCCCTCTTTATATTTGTGAATTCAACACATTTTATATATGCATTTCATGAATAATGAGAAACTATACCAGCCATGAAAAACACTGCCTTCCTCAGCTTGAAATTTACCACACATCATTCTATAGTCTCTATCAAGGTGAAATAACACAGTCTGATTTTACAGAAGTGTTTTCTGTATGTCAAAACCCAGACTTCAAATATTGTTTCTTCACTATAAACACTTCTATTCAGTAAGTCTGCACCAGAAATATTCCAATTTAAAAGAACGTTTTCAAGCTTTCAGGATTCAAATTAACTTAAATTTGGTATTCTTTGATGACACCTCCAATACTCCTTCTTTATGAAGTGTTTAGGGGGTGTCCTAGTTAATTTCAGTCAGAATAATTAAATTTTGCCCACTCTTCTATTTCAGCTAGATCTGCTATTCTTATAAAAACAACAAGGAGTTGTGTGGCACTTTAAGACTAACAGATTTATTTTTTGCCTGAGCTTTCATGGGAGAAGATCCCACTTCCTCAGATGCTTCGAAGATGGGTGAACTTACAGAAAGGAATGAAACTAAATGCAAGGGGGTGTAAAACATAGGATCAGGTCAAATAGTAACAGCAAATCTTACCCCCCTTGCATTTAGTTTCATTCCTTTCTGTAAGTTCACCCATCTTCGAAGCATCTGAGGAAGTGGGATCTTCTCCCACGAAAGCTCATGCAAAAAATAAATCTGTTAGTCTTAAAGTGCCACACAACTCCTTGTTGTTTTTTTACTGGACTAGACTAAAACGGCTATCCCTTTTGAAACTGCTATTCTTAGTTTCTAACCTCACCTGCTGAGGGATGGTCCTGCATACTGTTAATAAGAGGTGCTAACAGTTTCAAAGGGATAGTTCTGTTAGTCTGTACATACCAAAACCAACAAGAGTCCTGTGACACCTTAAAGACTAACACATTTCTTTGGGAATAAGCTTTTGTGGGCTGCAACTGATGAAGTGGGTTACACCCCAGGAAGCTTATACCTGAAGAAATGTGTTAGTCTTTAAGGTGCCACAGGACTTTTGTTGGTTTTATACAGTTTGTAAACTACTTGGGCCTCTTTTAAGAGGAAAGGTAACACACAAATGTATTTTTATTCTAAAGAAACAAATAGCCCATGTTGTACATAAAGAAACCTCTGCACACATA
Organism: Podocnemis expansa; assembly: GCA_007922195.1. Taxonomy (NCBI): domain Eukaryota; kingdom Metazoa; phylum Chordata; order Testudines; family Podocnemididae; genus Podocnemis; species Podocnemis expansa. Next base: position 21,204,570 of record ML682041.1, read on the forward strand.
CAGAAGTTGTGAATTTGTGCCACCTCTGTTTTGTTTGTGTCAGTCATGTAAAAGCTATATTTATGTTCTTTCACCCCTTTAAATTATTCACTTTTCCCAGCCATTGGTTAATCACTGATTGACATTACAAGGAACCTTATCTTTACATCTGCATTCTCAACTACTTATTCTCTCGCATTGTTAATATATATACATTCATCCCTAATGTAATTCCATTGGCTATGTCTACGCTGGGGAGGGGGGCCTGGAAGTCAACTTAACAAGGTCAATTTTAAGTCAACCTTGTTAAGTCAACTTCAAGGTATGTCTGTGTAGACAGTGAGCAGACATACCCAAGGTGCCCCTCCTCCTACCCCACCCCCAGTTCAGATTGGGTGCCCTGCCCAATCGGCTCCAGGGGCCGATCCAGACCGGGGGCCTGATTGGGCACCTGGCCTCTAGGGAGGAGCTGGGTTCCACTCCCAGCCCCTCTCTGCTGGTGGTGGGGCCAGCAAAGAGGGGCTAGGAGCCAGACCTGGCTCCCACCCCCTCTTGGGGGGAGGTGGAACTGGCTCCTACAAGTCTGACAAGTGACCCTGGCCGAATTTGGCCCCCTCTGTCACTTATCAGGGCAGGAGGCTCCCCAGCCTGGTCAATGTCACTTCTGTGACATTGACCAGGCTGGGGAGTGGCAGGACTCTACAGCCTGGTCAATTTCATGTCTGTAAAATTGACCAGGCTGCAGAGCCTCCTGCCAGCTGTAACAAGTGACCAGGCTCCCAATTTGGCCCCGGTCACTTGTCACTGCTGGCAGAAGCCACCTCCAACCCTCTCCTGCCACCCATGGAGAGGGGCTGGGAGTGATGGTACCCCCCCCCCAGCTCCTTTCTGCAGGTGGCAGAAAGGCAGAGAGGGACTAGGAGCCCAACCTGGCTCCAAGTCCCTCTCCATAGCCAGGGGATGGGGGAGCTGGCATCACCCTTGACCACCTGCAGGTGGCCAGGGGCTGGGGGAGCTGGCATCCCCCCACCCCTGGCCGCCTGCAAGCGGTCAGGGATGATGCCGGCTCCCTGCGCCAGTCAGAGGTGAAGTCGGCTCCCCGCAAGTGGCCGGGGTGATGACTTCTCCCCATGCCCCCAGCCACCTGCAAGCGGCCAGGGGTGATGCTGGCTCCCCCAGCTCCTGGGCACCTGCAAGCGGTCAGTTGTGATGCTGGCTTCCCACACCAGGCAGTGGTAATGCCGGCTCCCCACACCAGCCAGCGGTGATGCCGGCTCCCTGCACCCCTGGCTGCCTGCAAGCGGTCAGGGGTGATGCCAGTTCCCTATGCTGGCCAGGGGTGATGCTGGCTCCCCCCGCCACTGGCTGCCTGCAAGTGGCCAGGGGTGATGCCTTCTCCCTGAGCCCCTGGCTGCCTCCCCATGCCAGCCACACCTGATGCTGACTCCCCCAGCCGTCAGCTCTTTGCCAGAGGGCAGGAGCCAGATCAGGCCCCCAGTGGGAGCCCATCCTGCCCGGGGTGCACAGCGGGGCAGGCCCTGTCCTGCAAAGTCAACTTAAATGCTTAAAGTTGACTTCCAGGGAAGAAGTTATTAAGTTGATTTAAGAAATTACTTAAGTTAATTTAATAATTTCTAAATACAGACTGGCCTTAATGTAGATCGACTTAAAGGGCTTTAAGTCAACCTAAGCCCATAGTGTAGACATAGCCATTGAATGGTACACCAATGGACTTTTCAAATGCTCAGTTATGTCAGCTTTACTATCTCTTTGTGCAAAGGGACAAAGGTCATGTTGTCTGTGTGAGGCCTACCTGCCCAATCCCATCCCACCCAAAACTTGTTAACCAAGTTGGAGATGAATATGGTTTAATGAAGCGATGTGAAAATGTGAAAAGCAAACCACTAAAGTCTTCATAAGAAATAGGCTGCTGTTTGACATAGTAGACTTTGTGAAACTCACTGGTTTCAAAGAAAACATGTAAAAGTTTTTGTGCAATGATTGTCTTTGAAGTAGCTTTGCATGATTGTTTTCATCCATGAGTCACAGGTTTGAACCCACAAGCTGCACTGGAAGTCAGCTGAAACAGCTGAGTTTCATTTTATTTAACTGCAAAACGAAGTGAAATCATGAATGATTTGATGCAACGTTATGAACTAGGTCAGATTTGATCTAAAGGTTCAGGAACCTTCATGAACTTTTTGATGAATGTATTCAAAGCTTTAAATTTACATTAAACTAGGCAATTTTTGTGTGGTTTGGGGAATTTATGAAACTGCTCTAGTTCTGATAGTTATTTTTTATAAGAAAGTTATTACTACATATGCTAAAAATATCAGAGAACTGTACTAATAGACAAAATTGTGCTAGGTTTGACAGCAAGTGTCATTTTAGCTCCCAATGGCAGCCAGTGGAGCAAGGGTTCCTGCCAGCATATGGAACAGTCTGTTTCTTTTTCCCTGTATCCTAGAGAGTATTTTAAATGTACTGTTAAGAAGAAGCGAACACCAAACCCATCAAAAATCTAAAGTTTGAAAATTATTGCCAAGTATCACCTTTGTAATTTGCTTTTTTCACGCCTCAGGCCCAATACCCCAGAACAATTCCCAAACCTAGGTTAGCAATGCAATTCACAATATTGACAATTGATGCAGTAATCACACAACTATAATGCACCAACCATGACTGTTTCAGCAGTCTGACGTTTGGCAAGTTTACTAAGACTATAATCACAATGTATTATTCCCTTTGATATGCCTCTCTTAATTCATTAAGGAATAAGCCTTTAGGAAGAGAAATTGAACTTATGAAATTGATTAGATTGTTTTGAATTTAACAGCATGGAGACTGTGTGGACCCAACTGGAGAGCTGTTGTTCCAGAGAGATGTCAAACTAATTTAGTTATCATAAACCCTCTATTTTATAGAGCATCTCCTATTCTCGAGTAGCTAGAGTCAAGTCAGGAGAAGCATCTGAAGTCTAATTCAAAAGTAAAGCAACCATTCTTAATCCAAAGAAATGGCCTATTCTAAGATTATAATTTTTGAGCATCACTTATTTCTATTCTCTGTCTCTACCACTGTAGTTTAAATTTTGAAATCATTACACCCACCTCCAAGCTTTACATACTAATGCAAAAAAGCAACATGATCTGGACAAATAAGGAAGACCTAGGAATCAGGAAATCCTGAATTCTAATTGCAGGCTTGCCACTAACACATTTCTTTGGGAATAAGCTTTGTAGAGGGGTTGTCATAGTTCTACCTAATAGAAACTTTTATGTGAAATTTGACATTTCTCAGAGAGGTGTATTAACTGCAGCAATGGAAAAACCCCTTCCATCTTAGTAGGAGAAGTCTACATTACAGTGCTACCTCAGAAGAGCTGCACTGTAGTTATGCAACTACAGCATCTGCTATAATGCAGACATAGTCTTAAACTCAAGTAGTAGTAAGTCTAAAAAAATTCTGGTGTGTCCGATTGAATAGAAAATATACATTGAGAGGGCAAAAAAAAATTGTTACTCTAACTTTGCCACAGCCCTCAATTTGGCAAACTACATTTAAAACAGAACTTATCTTTCTTCTCAAACCCTCTGCTGCCACTGTTGATAATAGCTTTATCACCCAAGCCCCCAGACTGAGAGTTACATTAGACTACTCTCTTTCCTTTCATGTCAAATCCATGTAATTACTAAATCCTGTCATGTTTTTCCTACAATATCCCAAACGTGTGCTATTTATCTTCCTATTTACCAGTTTGACTAAGTACCTTGAAACAACATATCTTCAAACTCCTATTACACATTTAATAAACGATACATAAAACCATGCCTCCAACAATATACTACAAATACAATACATGCAAGGGAGCAAAATTAAGCTTTGGCAAGTTTTGTAAGTTAGATGCGTAACAGAGAGTGATGAAGCAAATGATTAGATCACATCTGTGTTTACATCCAGACATCCTTATGTTTGTCGTTTTTTGAAAAATATGAAATTTGCGTTAAGAAAATGTAGCTAGTTTGAGGTGTAATTTGCGGCCCTTTAAACACACTTTCAACTGTAACTTTTTAAGAATGAAGTGTTTTTGTTTACAAATGTCATTTATGGTCATAAAAGACAAAATAATCAGAAACATTAAGCAACTGAGATTCTACTTACTGGAGGTCAATGCCATACATAAACAATTGTTAATACTTCACAAGTTCTCAGTTGCTTGCTGCAGCGTGTGACCTTGTTGAACACAGAACGTGCTAATGTGTCACACCAATTTTCGTAATGAAAAGGCTAAGAAGCCATCTCACTTGAATAATGTTGATTACCGTGATGTCAAGCATTCATGTACCCAAGGCACTATGGGAGGTTATGAATTCTGTGAGAAAGGTTAGGGTTAGTGACCTAACTTCCACAGTTACTTTTCTGTCACTGAGCATAACAGCTCCTTTTTTTGCATGTTCTTAAAAGAAGAAAAAAAAAGAGAGAGAGAAAAATTGTTTGCTTAACATCAAAGAAAAAACAATTTAAGTTTTACATACCAAAAATAAAAAGGAAAAGAGCAGAGGTTAGACACAGCAGATGCAAAATATCAGCAAAACCCAGCTATATTAACCACAGGAATTCTCCATGGAAACCTAAATTGGGCATCCTTGTATATTCATTTTAATTACAAGGAAAGCTCTGGAATGGAAGCAGTGTGCATTAGGCTATTAAAAGGCTTTCAAACATTTCTTGAAGAATATCCAACCAGGTCTCTCAGTGGCATAAGATTCTGTACCCTTTCATTTACATAAAAGGCAGGGAAATATCTCTTCTGATGCGACACTGTGAACTCCAAAATTGTAATTACAGCGTAATCATGCTTGCAACTGCTCTTTTGTTTTACATCTTCTGTAACTAAGATCTCTCATATGTTTTGGTGATTGCTGGGTGATAAACTGCAAAGCCACTGTATAAACTGTATGTATCAAACCGCTGACAGTCTCACCAGCACCTCGGGTACGTCTTTCATTTGCTTTGGAGTACTTCTAACATTCCAACCTTCTGAGCGTAAAACTGCCATTTTAAAAAGCAAAACAAGAGCAACCCAACAGAGAAAGATTGCCTACTTTCCTCAAAATGAAGAATTTGCTGTCAAAATTACAATGTCCTCAAATCATTTACTTAGTCCTGGTCCAGTATCTTGCACTCCATCAGGGTTAGCAACAGGAGTGCTACACAATGAAATCCCCCTTTTGGACCTGGAGTATAAGGCTTTGGGATTTGATCCTGCTCTGTCTGCAGTAAGTGACCATTGCAATAGCAGCTCTGCAGGCAATTCTGCTGTAACTGAATTTATAATACCATCTCGATGCCCTAGGAATATTTACATGTGAAATACACAATAGCAGGACAGGAGCAACTCTGGGCAACTGAACGCCACAGTAGCTACTCCACGCTCTCAACGCCATTCCCCCTCTGTGCATTCCCTTGGCTTCAAAGCAGCTACTCACATGGCTATTGTAATTCCTGTTCCCTGATGTGGTGATTTCCTCACTACAGTGAGTAATCTGGAGAAGCACTACGTAACACGGAGAAGAAATGGGGAAAAGCTGAGCGTAAGAAAAACGTTGACTAAATCCTTACAGAAAAAAGGCTTCTCTGTTAAAATGTCATGACACTAAAAGTCCTTCAAATCTAAGTAATACTTAAGACTAACCTGCAAAGACTCTCACCCACTCCTAACAAACACTGTTGGAGAGAGCCAGTTTTCCTACACAAATATTCTGCTCACATGCTCTGCCAGGCATTTGGAATGATTTAAATAAATCATTCAATCAGCACTTTTCTCCTTGTGAGTAACATGGCTTCCCAAACTCATGCTGATGACAACCTTCTCTCTTTCATATATCTCTTTAAGGAAAAAATTTCATCTGTAAAGCCATCTGCCTAATTTAGTAGAGCTGGCTGGCTGGCTAATTAGAAAAATTATTTCATGCTTCCCACTCCATTTCTGTTGAAATTTCTTTTTGACAGAATTTTTCCAAAAACATCTACCTAATTCCTTAAATGTCATCAATTCCAAAGAGATGTGAGTACTCATCAACAAACAGGAGGCCTCAGCACATTGCAAGAAGGGACCTCATATTATAAAATGTTAGATGAGATGTGACAACACTTAAGCATAAAGCAGAACTTGTCTGAACTTGGCAGATTATTCCTTAATGGATAACGTATTTTTGCTTTTCGAACGGAACATGAACACACACCCAAAACACTTCTCTTCTACTGATGTATTGAACAATTAAATCCAATTTACTCTCTTAAATTTACCTTTCAAAATACAGATTTTTTTAAACAAAACACACAGCTGTTGGTTCAGTCCTATGGATGGCAACCATAATGACTTCAACTAGTTAACACATACACTAGACTTTCTCAGGCTTCCCGTGCAGAGATATGTGTGTTACACCCATGCAGAAGTGGCCATAATTTGTCCTGAAGCTTCAGCCTGGAGTAGAAAACTTTTGCAAGAGAGTGAAAGTCCTCTGGGAAAAAAAATCATAATGAAAACCCTGACAAATCTCTATACCACTGTGAAAAACACCACTGTAATTTCTATCCAAAGAAATTGCTCAGTTTTTTCCTCCAGTGCTACTTTGAAAAATTTCTTTGCTGACGCTGTTATCTATCTTATCTAGTGACCTATTTACCTAACGCACACAATTACAGAACATAGTCTTACTACAAATACAGTGTAGGCTGGGGCGTGTTAATGATACTACAGATTCTGTGGAACTGGATTGGTTCTGGCTTAGTCAAAAAAGCCAACTTTCCTTTATGTTGGAAATCAACAAGCTGCCCCACAGGTTTTGCAAAGAGATCTGCTACAGCAATTAATGAAAAAGAAAACATATGAGGATGATAAAAGGTGACTTCTAACACCACATACTGTAAGGAATCACAAAAAAAGGCCATTAACAAGTACCTTAGGACATTTAGGAAATAAAAAATGTTGTCTGGAAAGTAACATTCTTTGGCTTTCAATAAATCAGTGCTGTCTGCTTAGTGTTCACCCAATATTTTGAGAGAGAAAAACCCAACACCAAACCAAATCAAGTTACTTCAAGTTATATGAAATGGGTGCTTCAAGGATTCAGCTGTACCATTAAGCTACCAACTCAAATTGGTTGCAATGAACTCTATCCCAAGGGACCCCCAAAACAATTTTAGAAAAGCAGAGTACTTGGTTGTCTAATAATGTGATAGAGAAGATTGGTGCAAAGAATCATGGACACAGGTATGAAACAGGCATGTTAGGCCACACCTAAAAACACTGTGACAATGTGATGCCATGAAATGCCTGGGCATTTTAACATCTGCACAAATAAGAGGCTCTAATGCAGAATCCGGCCACACAACTGACCTTGGATAATGAACCTTAGTGGACTGGGGGAAAAGCAGGCTCCTCTAGTTTTCTAACCTAAACCCAATCTTTTTAAGCTCCATCCATACCCAACTATTTCTGGTTGTGACTTGAGTTCATTGTATTCCAACTGATTACAGACAAACGACATTCTCTAGTCCAATTGGCTAGGTTTACTTACGGTTTTCCTTGTAAAGTAGACAACACATTCCAAATAGTTATTTAACCACAAAAGGGTAGATTTTTCAAAAGGTAAAAGTTAAATTATTTTAAGAGCAGCTGTAAATTTCCAGGAATAACAGATTTACTTTATTAATAATACTAATACTAATGCAGAAACCAGTAGGGGAAAAAAACCCAGTTTTTTGACACTTTTGTTGGTTAGAATAGTACTCATCACTGGTGAGCACCCTATCCTCATAACTTGCTATACAAACACTTCAGAAAGTCTTCAATCATGTTTAGCTCATTTTAGGAGCTTTTTGGTTTAGGAGGTAGTGTTTGTCAACAGATAATAGCTCACAGGAGAGCATCATCATCTCAAGTCTCATTAAATCTGGGGTTTTTAATCTTACTGTTTACAGACTTCACTGTTATTCACCATCATTATTCTCTTGCCGTGCTGGTCTCCAAAGCACATGCTAATTTTTGGGAGCAAAATGTATTCAAAGAAATCAAGCTTTTAATTTCTAGGGAAACTACAGCTTTCAGTCACCCAATGATTAAAAGTACCATTTTCATGTTTGCAGTTATCAGGTACATACTCAATTATAAAAACAATCCAGTAGTTACAGTCTTTTGGATTAAAATCATGTTTTATTTATATAAAATAAACAGAGACTTTCAAAAGTAAGCAGCAGATTTTGGCACCTAATGCCCATGCCCACATACATGAATGGGAGTTGAGTGGCTAAATCTTCCTAGTAGCTTTGAAAACCACTAACTCTGGCTCTCAGCCAGAGGTATGTGTGCCCCTCAGTGTATGCAGAGGTCTTCTAGGGGGCATATCTACTCATTTAGAGAGCTGCCTAGTTTTACAACAACAGGCTACATCAAAAGCACTAGGAAAGTCAGTAGACAAGTAAAATTTCAAACAGACATTGACTTGTTTATACCACTCTATATACTATACACTGAAATGTATGTACAATATTTATATTCTAAGTACAACAAGAGTCCTGTGTGGTGCCTTAAAGACTAACAGATTTCTTCAGGCATCAGCTTTCCTGGGCTCCAACCCACTTTGTCAGATGCATCTCAAATGCACCTGACGAAATGGGTTGGAGCCCATGAAATTTTATGCCTGAAGAAATCTGTTAGGGTACGTCTACACTTAGACTGTTAGTTTGAATTGAGTCAGTTTGAACTAACATGGCCCAATTAGGAAAACCAATTCAAAATAGCATGTCCATGAACTGTACTTATTACTTTGAATTGGAACAGGGGCACCACAGGAGGTGTGGCAACATGGCCCCCTCGTAGGGCCATGTAACCACCCAATCTCCTGCCCTGCTCCAAGCCCTCTGATCCACGCACAGGCAAAAGCATCCTATGCCCAGCTCTAGCTGCCCTGCTGTTTTTCCCCATCCCCAACTCAGAAGGCAGAAGCCAGGCAGGGGAATGTTTTCCCCTGCCAGGGCTCCCTGGGGCCAGGACACCCCACCCCCCCACACACAGTGGGGGGGGGGGAATCCCCCTGTGCTGTCAGCACAGCCGGAGGAATCCCTTCTCCCCTGCCCAGCTGCGCTGTCAGCTTGGGGCCAGGGGAACCCCTTGGCCTCAAGCTGTTAGCAGTAGGGGGATGGGGGAGAAGTGATTCTGCTGGCCTGTGCTGACAGCTTGGGGCCAACGGGTTCCCCTGGCCCCAAGATGACAGCGCAGTCTGGGCAGGGGACCTCTGCTTAACATGCAGAAGGTCCTGGGTTCAATTCCCAGGGGGTTGGACTCGATGATCCCATGAGGTCCCTTCCAGCCCTATGATTTGATTTGATTTGAAAGAATGAAAGTAAAGTTCATGTGAGACAGCACATGGTAGGTCTGTGAATGTCCCCTCTGCAGCAAATCTGAGAACAAAACAGCTACTGCTTTCAACACTTATCCCTGGCTGGCCACCCGTGGGTAAGACGCCTTGGCGGGTGGCTATGGCAGCGCTGGCCCACTGCGAAGACACCCCAGCAAGTGGCTTTGGCAGCACTGGCTGCTCACCGGGAAGACACCCCCATGAGTGTCTTCCCTGTGGGCAGCCAGCCCGGCTGGAGCAGGGGCTGGGGTCCCTGTCCCCAGCTGGGGGACAGGAACCCCATTGCTCCCCCCAGCCCGATGTGGCTGCGGGGGGTGAAGGCACCTTTAGGGCAGCTGCCCCAGGTGCTGAAGGGCTGGTGTGCACCCTGGGAGGAGTGTCAGCCGTTGTGAATTCAAACTAACTTTAGTTTGAATTCATATGTTTACACAGCATCAATTCAAACTTGAGGGTTCGAATTGATAATCACTTCGAAGTTATGGGAGGTTTTGCAACTTCGAAAAAACTGCTTGTCCTTTTGATCTAAGAGAAGCCTTAGGTCAATTTGGCCAAGTGCTGTGTAAAGAGGTCTTTTTTTAAATTCGACCTAATGTTTATTAGATCGAATTCAAGTATGTGTGTAGACATACTCTTAGTCTTTAAGGTGCCACAGGACTCTCATTGTTTTTATTCTACAACAGACTAATGGCTACCTCTCTGGAAATTTCTATTCTAATTGATTTATTTTATAACTGTATGATAAAAATGAGAAAATATGCAATTTTTCAGTAGAAGTGTGCTGTGACACTTTTGTATTTTTATGTCTAATTTTTAAGCAAGTTATTTTCCAGTGAGGTGAAACCTACAGGTAATGCAAAACAAATTACTCCTGAAAGGGGTAAAAATAATCCAGAAAGGTTGAGCACCCCTACTCTAACTTAAGCTAACATCAGACGGAGAGTTTTCCATGCACCTTCCTGGCCTAGATCAAATAACTTTTTACAGAAATTATATAATTTTAACCTGCTCATTTACTTCAAATTTCAAGCAACAGAGTTCAAATTGATCCCAGAGCCTCCTTAAGGGCCATATTCTGACGTCACTTTCTGTACAAAATTGAGTTTCAAAAGTTGCAGCTGAATATCTCAATGTAAAATGTACTTCTGGAGTCTGAGAGAAGGGCATTTCAGAGGTTTTATGGTCTATATATTGCCCTATATGCTATACAGGCAAAACTTGCTGTACCTCTGCATACCTATAGAACCAAAAGGCTTTTCCCTTTCAAGATGACAGGATGTTACAAGCTCAGCCAAATACAGTACATGAGAGCCAGTCCTTGGTCAGAACTTTTAACACTCCATCCAGAACATTAAGCTGTAAATGCATTCCAAAAATCGATAAGTGCAGAATATTAAGCAACACCAGGCCCATCTGGGTAGCCAACTGAAAATGCCAAGGTCAGGGCAGGTTCAGGCTGCTAACGGAGAGCAGGTTCTCCCAAACTGGTGACTAGCCTTGCAGCAAATTTACCAACCAGGCACAAACATTGCTTCTGATCCCTCACACTGGTTAGTTATGAAGAAGCTAAAAACCAAGCAGCTACATAACTCCCTTATTGCATTTCAGCCTCAGGCTCCCAATCGGTCACAAGGTTCACTACAGGGTTCACTAAGTTATTAAACCACTATTCCCTTTACCAAAAATGTTCTTCTGATCCCCAGTAATCCAGACAGCATCAGAATACCTAAATCCCCTTATGGATCTGACCCAAGTAGCTTGCATTATAAGTGCTCAATCAGAAAGAGAGAGGATGTGTGTATGACATTGCATTTTGGGTATATGCAGACAAGTGTTGGTTCATTTGTAGGAGAACATGAACAACTCAGTGAATTACAGATTTCCTTGCATGAACCAACAACAGCAGAGAACACAAAAAACAAACAGTGGGGCTTTGCAATTGAATCTCAAGTGTTAACAATGAGGCAAATGATATTTTGGCCTCTTAATTCCAACCCTATGACTCTATTCTATTCTAATTCGGTCTTTGAATCAGACATTAAAAGGGACCTATGGAAGAGTAAGACACCCCCACCCCTTGTTTAGTGTCTGTGAAACAGCAAAAGGAGACCACAGGAGGTGCTAATTACAGTGGTAGTCAAAGTAGTATATAAATAATCATAATTAAGCACCCTACACTGCCTGTGAACTCCAATATAGATTCCTTTCAGAACATAAAATATGCTCTGTAACATCTCAAACAGTATCTCTTCTTGAGCCAAAAACTTTCATACCACTACCCTAACAAGTATTCTCAGTTGTAACCATCAGCCAGCAGACTTTTGCCTTTCCTTCATGTGATCTGTTATCCCATCTCCTAGACCACATCATTTCCCGACTCTTCCTAGCTCATCCTTCCCTCATCCTCAGTCATTCTCACTTGATTTCCTAGAATTATAGGGCTAGAATGGACCTCAAGAAGTTTTCTAGGCTGTCAGCTGCACTCAAAGCAGGACTAAAAATTAGACCATCCTTGATAGGTGACTATCCTACCTACCTTAAAAATCTCCAGTGATGGAGACTTGCTCCATCCCTTCAGTTTTCAGGAATGATCTGGTTACCTCTTGTTAGAAATGCTGCATATTCCAGCTACCCTAATTTTCTTTCAGATCCACCAAAATCTTATTTCTCCACTCTACTAAAACTGATATTACTACAGCCTAAAGACAAAGCTTAAAAAGCTTTTCTCTATTCTCAGCCTGCAAAATATAAAGACACAGGACTTTGCTCTGGTTTAATTTTTACTGATTTCTGTGGTGTCATTACTAATCTGAACATAATGAAATGACTGATTAATAGGCTGGCACAGCCCATTGTGTCAGACTGCCTTTTTGCTCTTAGACAGAAACTATTTCTTTCCAGTGGAATGGGCCTTTACAGTTTCTTTACAAAATGATCCTTCCTGCTTCATTACAAAGGAAAGAATGAAAAAAATTAAAAAGTGAATAATTCAGAAAAAGGAAGCCTACCTGGGGCAGCTGTCCCAAGTAATGGAGGGTTAGTTTCTTTGGCTCTAGGTAGAGAATCTCTCCAAGCTCCTGGTAAGGTTTCCAGCTGGGCGTCCAATACCCATGCTGAGTGAGTTGCTTGTGCCTCCGGTGGTAGTTCTCCCAAAACACTTGCTCTCTTGTGGATTCCCAGCAGTTATAAATGGTGCTGCTTCTAGCTTGCACCTTTGCACCTTTCTGTGTGGCAATGGGCAAAGGTTTTATGAGTACAAAATAACGTGGATCTAGAGTCTTAGTGTTTCCAGGCATCCTGATCTTGCTGTGTTCAGCAACCTGTTGCCTACTGATACAGGTCCTTGGGTGGGAGCCTGGTGCTTCTACTGCTGCTATGAGTGATTTTCATCCTGTCAATTTCCAAAGGGGTAGCTGTGTTAGTCTAGTCCAGCAAAAAAACAACAAGGAGTCATGTGGCCCTTTGAGACTAACAGATTTATTTTTCGCATGAGCTTTCGTGG
>ML682041.1:21217872-21321912 GCA_007922195.1 Podocnemis expansa
CCCTCCCCCCCAGCCCAGGAGCTGACCCCTCTTCTCTGACCCCCAGCCCAGCCCAGGCCAGGCCGGAGCGTGGCCCCCGCGGGCAGCGCGGCTCTACCCCACCCAGGCCCGCAGCCCGGGACCGAGTCGCCTGTTGCCCCTGGCAACGCGTCACGGGCCCGCCCCGCCCCCAGCTGGCGGCGCCGGCGTCACGCGCCAGGCGACTTTCCGCCGGCGGCCGCTAGGGCGGGGCCAGAGGGAGCGAGCGCGGGGCGGGTGGGCGGAGCCTCCCGCGCGGGGCGGGGCTGCTGATTTGCATCCCTGGCGCGCAGCCTGCGCGTGAGCCGGGCTCTGGGGCTGCCCCGAGCTGCTCTTGCAAAGCCCCCAGCGCTGCTGCCCCGTCCTTTCGTCGCGTTACCGCCCGTGCTTCTCCCGCGGCACAGCGGAGCAGCCAGGGGTGCTGCAGGGAACCGGCAAACACTCGCCCAGCTCAGCTGCAAGGCATTTCGGTGGGAGGCCAGCCCGGCGGCATCGTTCAGGGTGGGAAGGAAGGGAAGCCAGTGGCGCAGAAGGGGGAGATTGATGAAATTTGCACTAGCCAGGGGTTTGGCTCCCTGTTGGAGAGCTCAGGAAATCAGAGGATGTTGCTAGGTTGAATGCATTACATGAAAGATTTGGAGAAATGCAAAGTCCCTTGCGGATATTGGTATTCACAATATTATGCATAAAGTATTTTACTCCCATTTGACAGCTGGACACAGTGAAGTATACAGATGTGATGTGAGGTTCCCATCTCAAGGAAACACTGGACCTGCTCCTAGTTCAAGGGAGACTGGCAAAACTCCAAGGTGATGGAACTAGTCCAGGATTAGATCCATCTAGTCAGTGCTGTAGAATTAGAACGAGGCTCCCCTGTCTTCCCAGAAGCTCTAGTCCAGTGGATTTCAAATTTAGAATCAGGCCCCAGTACTGGGACACAGACCTTCAGGCGCTGGGTTGCAGCACCCCTTGCTGCCCTCACCCAAAGACTGGAATGCATTGCTCAAAGATGTAATTACTGCATGATTTTTGTTCAACTGGGTCCCAAGAAAAAAAGTTTGAAAACCACTGCTCTAGTCTATCCGCTAGGCAATATCTAAAAGAACAGTCACTAGCCTTGCTTTGTCAGTGAATCTCTTCTGTACAAATCTTTCAAACTTCTACACCAGTCTTGGCAAACTATCCCTAAGGGGTGGGAAATGACACTTCAAGATGAGTTTAGAACTATATCTTTTCTGGTCTACAATACATCCAATAGCATATTATTTACAGTACACAGTTTCCTGTCAAGAAACATTTGTATCTTGTCAGAAAACTCCCAGCCTTTTATATTCTATAAAACTTTCAGGTTATTATTTACAAATACATGATGTGTTTCCAAAAAGAAGTGCATAAGTGTGGAGGAAAAAAATACAACACTCTCAATTTATTTTCTTTCAAACACTCTGCTAGAAATGAGATTGGGCAGCTAGAGTACCTAACTATTTTGTCACAGTCCAAGGTGCGATCTTGATGGCTGTGCTTTAAAATCATTAATCAAGCCTCCCCAGTTGGAGGACTAAAATTATTGGAGAAAAAGTAGATATCAAAGCTGAACTCTCCCCCAGTCAGATTTTTTTCAAAGTTATACTGCTCCTTCTTCCTATGAAACTGTAACATTTCCCTCCAAGAATCTGGTCTGGGATGCTGCTGGGCCGTCCCTATCGCCACTCCTAGACCCCGACTTACTCAGCTTTGCCAGGTGGCCACCCACTCCTGAGTTGGCCCACACCAGCATCCTGTGTGTAATTGGTCTCAGGCAGTGGGTGTGTGCTCTCCAGTCAGTCAGGGCAGGTCCCCAGCGACCATCCCCAGCCCCAACCATCACACTGGGAACTTCTGTCCTACAGGGATTGGTACCCTTCCACATACTGTAGGCTCTTGTGCTCCAGTCTGCCAGTTTATCAAAGAAACTGGAATGCCCCAGCTTCGCCCATTCACACACTCTAAAGTTCATGCAGGTTTAGCTAAAATAAAAGCTAGTTTATTGATCAGAACACAATTTTAAGTCAGTATCTAGCAAATCAATGCACAATCATCTAATAAAGTAGCCAGGAGTTACCACAAGCAATAAAAATAAGATGCATCTTAACCTGAAGTTTACAGTTGTAGCCTATTTTTGTCTTTCTTACCCACAAGATGGTGGTTTTCAGCCCATCTTTGCCTTCTGTTCAGTCCCTTGAAGTTGTTTCAAGATGGAGATTCTCTGGCAAAAAGCCCATTCACAGTTCCAAGCGTGTCCTTTTCAAGCTTCTTTCGCCTCCTTCCTTCCTGGCCTGAGGTCGCTCTCCCCACCTGAACCAGGGAGCTCACTGGCATTGTCTTAGTCATGGATCTCTTCACCCTACCTGCTGAAAGACAGCTCTGATCGTCTGCCCCCCTTCCTGAGCCAAGTGAAATACATGGAACATGTTTCACATAGGTATATGTATGATGCTGCAGGAAACATGATACCACTGCAGAGTCTGTTACCTGCATTCATAAAGGAACCCCTTGCATGGCATATCTGGCATCAAACCATACAATTATATTATGTAAGTGAACAGAAAAGTTACATGGATCATATCCCACGGGGCATCCTGTGACAACAATCTCTCAAAGACCTGGCTTTTCCTATCAGTGTGCACAGCAAACCCGGCTTTTGTTTTTTCCCCTCATCACTTATCCACAGACTTAAGACCATGGTGGGGTGGGCATGGGGGAAGGTGTAGTGAGAAAAAGTGTTTGTCCCACTTTTTCAGATGTAGTCTCACTGTCTCAAGGGCTGTGTCTGCACTTGGAAATCAGTTTGAATTAATGAGCATTAATTCAAACTAAATTTGTGCATGGTCACACTGGCTTTCATGACTTCAAACTAAAGAAGTCTGCAGTTCAAAGTAACGAGCCCTTACTTCTAAATTATAAAATGTCCCTTAACTTCGCAGTAATGGTTAATTTGAACTTGGAGTCGCGCTAATTTGAGTTAATGTGATTTGACCTTCTTTGCCCCAGGGTGCCTTCCTCTTTCTGTGTATTGTCCTTTCTGGGGTGCCATGTTGCCACACTTCCCATGGTGCCCTCTTCCTAAATCAAACTAGCAAGTCCTGGCCATGGACATGCTAGTTCAATTTGGGTTTTCAGTGGGGTGATGTTACTTTGAATTAACTTGCTTCAAATTAACAATTATTAGTTCAATTTAATTAGTTCAAAATAAGTTAAGTCGAAGTCACATTCTAAGTGTAGACATAGCCAAGGAGATTAAAGTGAAAACTGATACGCTTGCAAGTGTCACTCTAAAGGCAGCTCTTTGCATTCTGCTTATTCTGTTCTGGATGACTGTGCCTCATTTCTGGTTTCTCATTTTAATTTTTTGGGGGTTTTAAGGTGTACGACTCTCACATGCTCATATATTTAGTTTTCATCTCACCTCACATATAAAATTAAAAGGCCACTGCCCTCAGCATACTCAGATGGCAAATCAGAGATGAAACTAAGTCCCAGGAGCAGTATAAAGCTGACAAAATACTTGAAAACAAAAATAAAAAAACTTGAAAATACAAAAATAGAAAAGAAGACTAGTGGCATTTTTAAAGACTAATAAATTTCTTCAAAAGTGCCACAGGACTCCTGGTTTGTTTTGGTGTACTAGACTAACACAGCTGCCCCTTTGGAACGTGTCATGGTACTTGACAACTTTGTTGCATCCTACAGCATTCTGTCAAAGTCTAGTTACCTTTGCTTTGCTGCTCCTGTTTCTTGCAGCACTGTGAACATCAGCCCATAGAGCAGATTCTGGAGCTGGTTACAGACTTGTGAATACGAGACTGTACCAAGTACACACAATTGGCATGTGGAGGACTGTATTTCCAAACCTAAATCTGCTCTAAGTAAAACCTTCAGTAGAGGCATTAGAAATGCAAATTTCCCTTCCTAGTCAATGAAATAGAATTTAAAAATAGACTCATCCATCTATTCCCCAGATTATTAGCCAACAGCTGGAGAGGTTAAACAGGGTCATGCAGTCAGAATACACTTCTTGATGGGTGTGTACATGTGCTAAAAACCTTTTCCCCCATAATTTTCCAAATACAAATTGCAATATCTCATTTAGCACTAGACTGTTATTCTAGGAATTTAAACAAAAAGGCCTGATCTACTATCCTATTATGCCAAAAAAAAAAAAAAAAAAAGGATTTTAGGAGCAGCCTTAATGACTAAACATTTGATTTTACATATATACAATGATCCTTGCCCTTGAAAAATTGGTATTTGCTGGCTTTTAGTGATTTGTTTGCATTAGAACAAATCTCATATTTCAGAAATCTGAAGATTAAAGCTAGTAACTGGTCCTTAGCTTATCTTCTGGCTCTGTTTGTTTTGGGGGCTGGGTAGCACGTGTATGTTGTGCGTGTCCCTGCATATATTTATAATGAATAATTTTTTAAGATCTATTTTTACCTTTTAAAATTAATATTCTTTATACTGGCTTAGTGACTTTAAGGCCAGAAAGGAC
The DNA here is from genome assembly GCA_007922195.1 of Podocnemis expansa. Classification (NCBI taxonomy): domain Eukaryota; kingdom Metazoa; phylum Chordata; order Testudines; family Podocnemididae; genus Podocnemis; species Podocnemis expansa. The sequence goes on from ML682041.1 coordinate 21,222,422, forward strand.
CAGCATGATCTAGTCTAACCTCGTGCATATCATGCTCTATAGAACTTCACCCACATACTCCTGTGAGAGACCCATAACCTCCATCTGAGTTACTGAAGACCCCAAATCATGATTTAAAGATTTCCAATCACTGTAAATCCACCATTTACTCTAGATCAAACCAGCAAAAAACCTGCAGGGCCTGTGCCAATCTGATCCAGGAAAATTCCTTCCTGACCTCAAATATGGCAATCTGTTAGACTGTGGAGCATAAGGCTCACCCACCAGACATCAGGGAAAGAATTTACTGGAGTAACTTGGAGCTCTCCTCCTCAAAAGCTCATGCAATAAATAAATTTGTTAGTCTTTAAAAATGCCAAAGGACTCCGTGTTTGTTTTGCTGAACTAGACTAACATGGCTGCTCCTTTGGAACTCTCCCTCTTGGGTCCCATTCCCTGCCATTGCAGATATTTCCTACATGAAGTTAAAAGTGCTCTATGTGCCCTTACAGGCTATCATCATACCATCATCTCCACAGATCTGAACCCACCCACAGCTCTGAGCACACGTATGATATTGTACAGTGTACAAAACTTGTCACTGAAATCAAGAGCTCCACTTTCCCCACCAATCCATTTAGAAGGCACAACGTTGTCCCTTTTGCTGCCTTACTCCACTCTATTCTCCAAAGACTGGATGAACGGATGACTTCTTGAGTATGCCTCAAGTGCATACAGGCTTGAACTGTACCTAAAAACTAATTGAAATGGACAACACTGTCATGATGTGCTCTCTGCAAGATGATTTACAGAACAGGGAGTAGTCACATTTGGTACAAGTAGCCCTTTCCCACGCACATGGCAGTAATCCAACCTAGGTTTCTAAACACTGTAGTAAACCAAGTATCTAAATGCCATTACTAACACTAAAAGCCTCTTCACTCTTCCTTGGCCAATTTAGAGAGACTTGTCACGAACTAGACCAGGCTTTTCCATGCAGTAGGTTATTAGCTGCTTGCAGCTGTTGCTGGGCAAGGCTGAAACTGTCTGAAGGCAACCTGGATTGACTCATGATGGTGCAAGGCTTTAACTTGGTTGGTTAATACATGGGCTTTATATTTCTGTGCATGGTGCCTAGAGCTAGCAACAGGTGCTCTGTGCAAGCTGGAAAATCCAATTGTAAGCAAATAATTTGAGTGCTGACCATATACGCAGCTCTAGCTAAACACATTTAGAAGACAAGAGGCTGGATGCAACCTAATTTAGGCAGCCACACCAAAACATTTTAGACAACTTGTAAGCAGTTCAGATGTAAAGACACAGCTCATGTGAGGCTCTTAAGGGAGGTGGCAGTTCAAGATAAGAGGGTGGCATGAGGGGTACAGAACTGTGTGGGGTAAACCAGCAAATGGAGAAGTAAGGAGGGAAGAGGAACAGCACAAGAGAGCAGTGGGAAATGAAAGCAGAGACATAGCCTGGGTAGGAATGTGCAAGGTCAGGCAGATAGGAAGATGAAATAGGAACCTGATGGAGAAAGGAGCTGCTGGTGAAAAGGACTGGAGCAAGGAAACTGATAAAGTGTTGCTATAGGGCTCTCTCCTTTTAGCTTGTCTTTGCATCCTATCCTCTGCTTCCAGGGCCCAGAGTCCCTAGCTTTAGGGTTATGACCAAAAAAAGATGCATTTTCACATATGTACTTACATGGAGATAGCTAACCTAGTGGAGATGAGGTCCGTTAGTTTTATCAAGCAGTAAATTAGGCAAGGTCAACCCCAGATGGAGCTGACCTCATAGGAAACACTACAAACATCTGCTGTGAGATAACTACTGGTAATCCATGTTTGTTCTATGCTAACAGCAGAGCAAAAAAGCACCTTTGTATCAAAGAAGTCAAAGGTTTTGTTTAGCTATGAGCACCACATCTAGTCTCTTCCTACAAAGGTCTTGCCCAGCCTTCAGCGGCTCCTCCTTTCCAATTCTACCATCACTGAATGTTCTGCTCTTTCTTTCACTTCCACTCATGTTACAGGCTGATTCCAGGTGTGAAATGGAGATCTGGGCCCTTTAAAGGTTTACATGGGAGCTTCTGCACCAGTGGCCTATTTTTTACCAGGCGGAGCAATTGATTTCAGTGGGAGACTCCTTGCATTAGAAGGGTCTGCAGCTTTAGGCCCTATCTTAGGAAGGGCCAAAAGGTCTTCTTTCTCTACTTTGTACACTCCTAATCTGCTGGAGTTGGTCCCTCAATATTCCCTCTGCCTTGAAAGTTGGCTAGAAAAATGTGTGAGTGAGACGATGAATGACAACTGAATCAGCACCAAGACTCTCAAAACACTTGCCAAGCAATGAGAGTGTCTCAGTTTAGCCTATTTATATGGAAATACCAGTGTTTTCTCAAAGGCAGCACTGCATACATTATTCAGAAACAAAAAAATAATGGATTTGCAGTTTTACATTTTTGGAGACTGTGCACAAACAACTTTTGTTCAGTGGCACATGCAGAATCATGAGAAAAGCTTCCCAATTTGGTCAGCACCTGTTCTATAGGTGTCTGATTCTTTTACTATTTATTTTTATGCTATCAGATAAATTTCTCTGCTGCTCCGTTCATTGTCTAGTCACATTTTCAAGGGTTATTCTGAGAAAGACAGATACAAATGTGTGTTTTTAAAGGCTGTCTGTCTGTAATTTCACCAGCCAACATACAATTTTGGTGGCAATTTAGCAGCTCTTACAAATTACATTCTTATCGTTTCCTAGTTGTCATCAAAGTCCTGTCTTTTTATCACAATTTTCAGTTTCCTGTTGCCACTGCATTTAACAAAAACTTCATTTTTCTCTTTTTTGTCCTTCGCTTCTATTTTCCTATTCATCAAGGGCAGTCTCAGAAATTCAAAGCTGGGTTCTGACTATCAGATGATCCACTATAGTCTCCTCTTTTGATGGTTGCATAGAAATTCTCTCTCTCTTCAGTTCCTTCCATCTAAATGACACCCCTTAGTCTATAAATTGCCCTTTGTCTTTCACACAAGTGTCTCAGAATGTGACACTGTGAATGTATAATAATTGCATTCCAATGTATACCTTTACCAGGGATCAAGCACAAGGCTGATAGAAAGTCACTGGTGCAGAAAATCAAAAGATTTGCATGTTTGTGCTCTTGCGCTCCCTTCCAAAACAATTGTGCTCTTTTTGGTATTTTCAAAGTTTGATTTTAAAATAGGAGGAGTTGCTCCTTTTGAGAGAAGAGCTCCTCCTCCTCATCCCTACCTCATTTAAGTTATTGAGTTGATTTCCCTGCCTAAATGGTAGAAGCAATTGGATCTGCACAGATATGAGCTTCCTTCTCAATCAGAATGGAATATCATCTTTGGTGTGTGTCATTTAAAGTCATAGAAGAGGGATGGTGGAATCTGGCTCAATCAATAAGCAAAACGAAGTACGTCTCCTAAGTGTCAGTCTTCAGGCATGCGAATCAAATGTGCAACCCCCCCCCCCCCCAAAAAAAAAACCTGGGGAATGGATTAACTGACCCCTCGTCATCCGCTCCAGACCTACATTTCTACGAAAATAGGTTGAACACAACATTCTCTGTGAATCTCTGATTTTTTTCAACAAATCTGGTTGCACTATGTTCATTTCCCTTTACAATTTAATTTCCTTTTATTGCTAATCATGCCTTTGGGTGTATTTCTCAAGGCCCCAGCTCCTGGAATTGAGAGAATGCATGAGAATTGCAACTTCAATTTATTTATTTTTTTTAAAATAATTTTAGCCCTCATGGATGGGCTGAAAAGCTTGAAGTGAGCACCCTAAAGCTGGCAAAACTAGAAGGTAACTAAAAAGTACCCAGCATTTAACTTTTGCATGAGATTGTTCAAGACAATCATTGAGACTGGCAACAGTGCAGATAATTGTAGAAAAAGTCTGTAGCTCATTTGCAAACAGCATGTTAATGTTGTTAAATCAGGTTCTAAAACTTTTTGCTGGGACCCCTTGGAAAATATTTCAGGCACTGACAATCCCCCAAAAGTCATGATCTCCCCCACCCAGAACTGGCATCAGCTACCATGCAGAACCAGGGGCAGAGCTAAGACCAGGGCAGAAAGTGGGACCTCAGCCTGGACATAGACAGAGATCAGGAATCTCCTGGCTATATGGTGAGATGAGGTTGTACATTCCCGGCTCCAGGGCAACCAGTGAAATTGGGAGGTGTACAGCAGCATCTCCCAGGTTCTTGCAGACACTAGCCACACCCTGGACACCCAGCAGGTGCAGGTGAAAAATCAAAGACCTGCACCAGCGCTACCAAAGGGCCTGGGAGGCCATGTGGCACTCATGGGCAGCCACCACCAGCTGCCCCCATTACACCGAGCTGCATGCATTCCTGGGCCACGAGGATGACACCCTGCCCGCCCAAACCTTGACTCCACTGAACCCCCCACCCCCAACGACTGTTGTTTGTTTGTAACCATTTCTAACCAATTCTTTCTACTTGGTATCACTCAAATTTCTGGTCTTTGTTCATAAATGTAATGGTGTTTTATTGCACACCTCGTTTCAGTGCAGTACGGCAAACCGAGTAAAATACTGCAAACTAACAGGCTGGTGTCGTGAATTGTTGTGCGACTGGCAGACCAGGTACCAGCTCACGCCAATGCTGCAGGCCTCATTGAGCACAGAGAGAGAACTGGAAACCAGTTTGGCTGACCTGCACATTGGTATTGTTAAAAGAGGTATTCGAGATAGAAGAATGGGTATAGCATTTAGACTTCATGGAATGCTTCCGAGTTGCTACATAAATGATATTAGTGCATAGTATCAGCACTTGACTTTATAAAGGTAATATTTAGGTATTTGCTCTATAACTGTAAAAGTGCTTAAAGTGAAAAAACACCTCATGAGGAGAAAAGCATCACCACATTTGAAATACGGGTTTGCCACAAGAGGGGTCACCTCCTTCTCAATACAAGAAAGCCTAAATCTTGACAAGCCATTGTAGAACATCAGCAGGCAAGAGACTTGAATGGTTGCTTCCTCCATGCCCAGGAAGAGGAGATATGCTCACATGTCCATGACCATCACCTTGAGCTCTAGGAAAAAGAAATAAAAATCCCTATCAAGAAGAAATTGTTATTCCTAGACTGCTTGGACTTGAGGGAGAAGGCAAGACTACTCAACACAAACAAAAGAGTCCTTGCCATTTAGTCCAGCAGGACATCTAGAACTTACCTAGTACAACAGCTTCCATTACTTTTTAAAACCCAAGACTGGGATTCATTTTGCTTTGTATGTGTTTACCTGCTTTAACCTTGTAGATAACATTTCTTTTTCCTAGTCAATAACTCTAGTTAGTTTATTAGAAAATTGGCTACCAGTGTCTTTGGTGTGAGATGCAAGGTTCAACTGACCCGGGGCAAGTGACTGGTCCTTTGGGAACAGGAGTAATCTGAAGAAGATTGTGATTTTTGGTGCAAAGGACCATCTAGAAGAAAGACAAGGGGATGGTTTGTGAAGGGACTCGGGGTGGGAGAGGCCATGTCACTGTGTAAGGAGTAAGCAGGCTGGGAGACCCAAGCTAGTCAGTGTTCCAGAAGTAAGCTACCAGGGTGTCAGAGTGTGGAGCCAAAGATGCACAGCACAGAAGCATCCAGGCAGTGATATAATCCCTTATGGATCTGGATGAGCCCCCAAACCATCACAGACACCTTTATGTCTTTGCAAACGTTAAGTGTACATGGGAGACGGGGCAGATTATGCTACAGGGCATTGAAGAATCTAATCTCTGAGGGACTGGGTTAATCTCTGAGCCACTTCAGATTTCCAGTAGTTGCAATGGATAAGTAAATATCATCCCTTCTTATCTGCCCATCAACTTTGCCTTCTTTGATTAGCTGATTTCTTATTGTCATCCTGCATGCAGAGGTGGCTTTTGTAAGACCTGAAGGAAAGGATAGCAAATAAACATTCCCACAAAAATCAGTGTGAGGCTGGGGTTGCAAGAGTAAACCACAGTGTGGAACACAGAACAAAGTCAACTATGCAAGAAGATGAAGAAAAAACAAACTTTTCACACCATGTGAAGGAAACAGATTGAAAAGGCTTTGCAAAAAGTGGTCAAGATTCAAGCCCCAGCCTCCATAGCTTGTGACTCTCCAATTGCATTTGTTCACTTTCTGTCTCCCTCCCAAGCAGCAGACAAGGCAAACATTATTTTATGATCCCAACATCTGGCAAGCAACTCTTAGCAACCCTCTGAGCCTGTCATTGTGAAGATAAATGAGCACGTTTCAGTGGCCGACTTCATAAAAGCATATGAAAAGTAGTTAACTAAAGGATATTTCACAAAGCCTGTAATATAAATGCAACCTCTGTGCTAACTAATTAACTAGAGCAGCAGTCAAAAGGGAAACCAGCTTCCCATCTGTGGAAATAGATGTTATTTTATGGAGGTTCTAATTGGTTGTGCCAGGTCCTGTAGCTCATTTAATTTCATCAGGAAAATGAGAGTGCACTAGATGCTGCAGACTTCACATAGTTCTTTTGAGGTAAACCAAGAGGAAATGAAGCCAAGAGAAGAGAAACCGCCTCTTGGAAGAGCCCTCAGTAGGATGTAGGAAGTGATAGACTCACAATCACTCATTTTCAGCTGCAGTCAAGGGACTGAGTTAACAGTGCTGAAGAAGTGAACAAATAATCATTGATGGCATGCTGAAAACCTGAATCATAGCTTTGCGTGGGTCATCCAGCAAAAAAGCAGCCAGAAGTCTCTTCCTATGGTCCAAAAGCCAAGGCCAAAAGCAAACTGAGTGAGAACTTTCCAATGAAGGTGGATTTGTGGGAGTAATAAATCACATGGTGATGCTTTTCATGTTTTTGACCATCCAATCCAGCTCTTGTTTCTTCAGACAAAGATGGCCTGCAATGCTGTTTCAAATGCCATGTCCTGACAGTCTGAGCAGGGCAGACTTCATTTCAAAAAAACAAGGAACCCTGTGGCACTTAAAGACTAACATGTATTTATTGCATAAGGTTTTGTGGGAGAAATCTCACTTTGTCCAATGCTTAGCAGATGGGGGAAACTTACAAAATGGGAGGAAAATAAATGCAAGGAACTGTAAGTCATGGGATCATGTCACACTAACAGCAAATCAAAGCTTGTTTTGTTTTGCTGATCTAGACTAACACAACTACCTCTTTGGAACTTCAATTCAAAAACCTCTTTTAATTAACACTTTTCTGACCCTAAATGAAGTCTTCCTTTGCCTGGATGCTGTCTTCCTGTCAGCTGGAGAGGGTGCAGAGGGTTGGGGGAGTAGAAGGAATGATTTAAGCTCCATTCAGAAAGCCATTAATATGGCTCTTGGTTTTATAGCAAGTGTCAGTTTATTTTGCAGACATTTCTATAGCACCCATTCCCCTTGTCTGAGCCCTTCCCAAGCTTTAATGAACCAATCTAAACAGCTCTCCAGGAGGCAGGCAACTATCATTAGGGCTGCTTGAAACTTTTCCATCAAGGATGTTTGCTGACAGAATGATGGGTTTTCAACTAAAAGATTTTTGTGGAAAGTGACCTTCCCCCGCCCCCCCCCCCCACATTTTTTTGGTGGCATTTAATTTCTGAAACCTAGTCTTCCAGCTGAAAAAGGTGAGCAATGCTCAGAGCCATTCAGACAGTACCTGCCCACCTACCTCCACTCCCCCAGTCGAAAAACGATGGACTTTTTAGTAGGTTGTGGCCAAATGATTTAGAGTTTTGATTGCCCAAAGCCAAAATATGTTTTTTCCTCCCCCAAGCAAAACTTCTAAATTGCTCATGGAAAACATAAGTCATTTTCTGACCAGCTTCAAATGTTCTTTTTCATACTGAACAGCTGGGAAGCTGACAGAGAAATGAAACAAATGGCCCAAGGTCACTCGGAGAGGCTACTCTTCTATTGCCCTACAGCATGTGTGGTCTTGTGTAGTTACGCACTGTGAGTGTAAAATTCTTTGCATGGGGACAGATGCCCGCACAAGGGACAGAGCAACAGCAAATAAGGCTCTGAAGTGGACTCCTGATCCCATAAGTATCAATACATTGCCCTTAGCCAGAGGACCGTTTTTCCTAAATTCAGGTGAAGGAGCCCACTCAAACTAGAGTGGTCTATTTTAAAAACTGTCTCTGGCAGAACAAAGTTGTGTCATCCCAGGGAGCAGATGGAAGACTGCCCCTCAACACTGCTCCAACACTTTCGTCATAAGGTGTGAAGATGAAGTGGGAGTGGGAGGCTATTAGCCAAAAGGGTAATTCAGAAATAGCATTGCATAAACCCCCATTCAGCCTTCTCCCCAGTTTTGGTGGCTCCCTTCCATTAAGACATGTTTACTCAGGACTTGTCTGGCAACTTGCAAGATGTCCTTTAAACTTTACGTGTAATAGAATACAGCTTACAGAGAGATGACACCAGGACCCCCTCAGTACAATTACTGCCTTCCAATTAACCATTGCTTATTTATTCTATCTATTACGCCTTTTTCCTACACATAGGAGACTTGACAGCTCATCAGCTGCTTGCTCTAGTTCAGTTTGCTTTCCTCTTGGCCAAGGTCTTGTCTACTGCTGGATCAGTGCAACAATGGATCAGCTTTCTTATCGCATACCCTTTGACTACCTGGTTTAGAAAACTGATGTGCCAATCGTGCAGTGGACCACATTCAAAGTCCTTTCTAGAGTTGAATATAAGTCACTTGCCAGCTGACATTCCTGTTGCAATTCTACCACTCGATAAACCCTGGCTAGCCTGGGGAGCACTGCAGCTCAATGGAGGGATTGTTGGCTGCCAAGTGCAGCATTATAAGCTATTTAGCTTGTCATCATGCCAGTGACAAAAGATGCAGATCAGGGCAACCCCAAGCCTCCCACCTTATGCAGCCCTCATCAACCACTCCAAGCCTTCTTCTCATCCAGGCACCCATTTTGGGCTTGCTTGCCCTGCAGCATTGATGTGACATGAAAAATGGCCTGCAGTTGACACAGGAAAGCAGTCTTATAACTGATCTGACCATATGTGTATGGAGCTTTGATTTGCCATGTTGTTCTTGCGTCCTTCGGGACAATGTTTGAATGTTTTTTTTTTTTAAATGACCATCAAACCGTGGCAACCATGAGGTCACCAAAGAACTCGATTACATTGCAGCCAACAGAACCAGAACACAGCCTATAGAGGGATGGGTAAATGTTTGCCATGTAATTTGGTTTAATGAATACATAGTCTTATTCACAGTAGTGTAAATGAAATCTTGATCTGCCGTCTGACATATGCAACAGAAACCTCCCACACACTGAGGAGCTGATTTGGCTACAATAACACAGAAGAAGGTAGATTTAGTACTGGGGTATGGGTGGGACTGAGGATGAGTATTGTAGAGGGCCAGGCTCAGCATGCACCATCGTCTCCAAGCTGGAGTAGATACATCAAGAGTCTGGAGATCTTCCAAATGCTGAGGTTAATAAAGGATTTAGAAGAGTCTATGCTTTTTCATTGCTTCGCTGCCTTCTGAAACCACCTTAATACCCAATGATATCATCCATGATTAATGTTTCAACAGTAAATAGCTAAGGGATTAGTCATGTGTGGGCCCTGAGTCAAAAAAATACTATGTGCTGTCTTTTGCAGTCACATTTATACTGGAAAACTCAGTAATTCTTAGTGCTCCACTACTAACCATGTGCCTGAGTCTCTTCTTGCTCACATTAGTGTAAGTCAGTAGTAACTCCACTAAATAGACAAATCAGATGGGGGAGAAGTCAGACCAGACATCCTGTATGTTTTGGTTTTGCAAAGCAAAGCATAAAAGCTCATCAGCTTCAGTAATTCACAGGAACAAGAGCCAACTTGAGCAGAAAGTAACTGCAAGTTAAATCCTCACCCCACTGAAGACTATTGCAGAAACCTCTCATTAGCTTTAATAAAGTCAGGATTTCACCCTGCAGCTTTCAAAAACAATTTCTTGAGAAAAATGACTTGGGCAAAACCCCAGAAAGCCAGAATGTGCATGCTGACTGCCACCACACAGGGAAATAAAGACCAGCTTGAACAAAAGACGAGAGAGTACATAAAGCTGAAGTGCGAGCAACTTGGAGCAAGCTGATGCCACCAGGTAACAAGCAGCTTTTCATCAGCCTCACTTGGAGAGCTGCAGTGCAATTTAAACATAAGGAGCAAGAGTTAACCCAAAATACAGGAAGGTGCAACACCATTAAACCAAAATGCAGTGAAACATCAGGCGAATTGCTGTTTGTTTGACACAATGCTACAGTTGTGTGGAAGAATCTCTCCATGGAGGCTAATTAGATGCTAGAAAACAAACTGAAATTGGCTGCAGTTTGCTCTGATTTCTGCCAAACATTACCTAGTAAACAATCCCTGATGTAGAAGCCAGCAAACTGAGCACCGACTATGCGACAAGTACTTTGAGACTCTGAAAACCCTGCTACATGTTCAGCCTTCAAGAATGGCTCTGGGCAGCCCCTGCCAACATCCATTTCTCAGAATTCCAGTGAGGTTTCTAGTCTCTTTCCTTCTCTCCCCCCTTCATAGCTTCTCCTTTTGCTGCCTCCACAATGGCAACTTGTCACAACAGATTGCAATACAGACTATTTGGTTTTAAAAGCCTGTGTCACTTGTCCTCCAAGAGGTGAGTGGGAAGGCATTAGGCTTACGGGCGAAGAAAAAGTAATCTCTCTGGGACATCTTGTCAGTCCAAGACAGTGGCAGAGCAAGTCAACAACTGCTTCCGACCCTCAACAGCGCAAGAGTACTCTGCTTCTTCAGACTGCTAATATACTGTCCAGGAAGAGCAAGTATTTAGATTATAAGTATCATCCGAAGTCTCACCTTCTAATCCTCACTATTGCAGTTATTGTCTCTGTCCCCTCCAGCAAGAAGAAACAAAGAGGAAAAATTAGATAAAATTTTTGGATTAATAAATCTATACCTAAGCCCCTGTGAGAATGTAGTAAACATAAAAAAGCTGATGTCTTTTGGTTTTTATTATGCAACACCTGTAATGTACCTTACTGTAAAGTGGTATGGAAAGTTGGGAGTGAGATTCATAGGCTGTGTGCAGTTTAATCTCTGTGCATTGTGGCTTACAGTGCATTATTTAATATAGGGTGGATTGGCCACAAACCCCACAGGTAATTCCTAAAGCTGGACAGGGCTGCGGGAGGTTAAAGGACAGCTTTTCAATTCCTATGCCCACAAGTTTAATGTACAAATACCTGCAGGCACAGCTGAGTTCCTTTTAGTGCCCAAGAACCAGTACCTATGGTTTCTGGTTAGTTTGTTGTCTAAATGACAAACTCTGTCCACAGTTTTGCGAATCTGTAACATGGACAGGTACCACAGTCAAGGCTTGGTTAACGCCGAGCTGAACATTTGGCTTACTCTGCAGGTCCCCCCGCCCATGGTGACACTGTCCTGAAGCTATCTGCTGTTCCTTGGAGTCTATGGATCTCTGAAGTGCGTCCTTCTTCTCCTAACACATAAGACAGCTTGAGGCAAATGAATGTGAGCCGTCAGAGCCTCTTTCCCCATTTCTTAAAATAAGGAAATCAGGACTCTAGAAAACGAAGAATAGCCCTGGGCTAGTTTGTAGGCAGAGACTCAAGAGATGAGGTTGAGATTTCCTGCTCTGCCACAGGCTTCTGCAGAAACCTTGGCCAAGTCACTTAGGTCCAGTGCATCAAAATGATGTAGCCACCCGAATCTGCCATCTAAGCCCCAATGGCATTTTGAAAGTCACTGTTCAGTTGCCACTCATCTCTGCAGGCATCCAAGTTTTTACTGGTTACCATTCGCCAAGTCCCCAAAGCCCTGACATACTCTGCACTAACAAGCAGCTCAGAGCCCTTGCTCAAGCTGAAGCCCCAAAGCAGGATTTTCAAGCCAGGTGGGGAAAATGCGTCTCTTGCCAACAGACAATCCCTTCAGCATGCTCTGAGCCACCTGACACCTGTCGGACAATGCAGCAGGAAAGCTTGAGGCAGGCAACTGAACTGATGGGTCAGGGGATGCAGCAGAGCACCTGCACAGCGGCGCAGGTAAGAAAGGCGGACACAATGAGCAGGAAACATGACATACCTATGGTTGCCGTTGCATTGACTACCTAAGCAGCTGACAGAGCTTTGGTGCTAAACTCCAGGAGACGATTCACGGTGAGAGTAGGGCACCAATCTCTGGCCCAGCAACCAGTTGCACCACATCAATAGCTAAAGCCCATGTCCCTTACCTTACATACCGCCCTGCCATTTCACTCCTGGCTAGCTAGGCAGTCTGTGCTCTCTGTGTGCACTGTATGAAAGGCCCAGGCATCTAATTTGGGGTAGTGGATCCCATGAGACATGGGCATTATGAAGATAAGAGTATGTGGTGTCAGAAATGATGGTAAATGGGAGAAAGTGCCAATGACAGGTTATGGAACAGAAGAAGAAATGACAGAACAGTGTGTCTTCCTGCTGTTTTGAGATCTTTGTATTACTGCCAGCAGGTTGCGTATTCCCAATGTGATTGCATTGTCACCAGGGCACTGTCGTTACCTTGAGGCTCTCACACCACTGGCTGAAAAAGTGGCACTGCATCACAGCAGATTTGGGTCCCTCTGGCCTGGAGAACCATTCAGACAAGCAGTTACAATAGACAAGCTTGCGGGAATAAAGTGTGGCCGAGGCACTACTAGACCAAAAGTTTTATTTTAGTTCAAGTCCAGTGAGGGAAGCTTTTGAACCAAGTTTACCTCGGGGACCATTAAAGATTCAGTGAAATATGCCAGGAAGATGACTTTGCAAATAGTTCTTCCGGAAATAGAAATGCAACATCAGTGCAAGATTCCTAGATGCTACAGTAAGAGAAATAAATAATAAAGGCCCTGGGTCTTTGAGCAGGGGTTCTTAACCTTTTAGAGGCCCTGCACCCCCTACAGCGATACACGTTACTCCTGCACCCCTCGGACTCCCTTCAGTGTGGGCACCCTAGTTTAAGAACCCCTGTCTTAAAGTATCAATGTACCCTGCTCTGCAACGCTTGGTCATATTGAACCAAATGGGACTACTTAGGTACGTACTATGCAGCGAGAGTCAGGGCTGCACAGCTGGGCCAACCATCTGGAAAGGTTCTCACTGTTACATGCATGCCCACACTGAGCTCCTTTGTTCTATGTCCACCAGTGCCACCAGCGCAGGACTGTTTCTTTCCTTATTTTTAATCAAGCAGATTATGCAACAAAAATAAACTGCTCTTAGCTGTGACACTCAGGACTCGATCAGGAAAACCTTTGCCTCACTACATTGGACTATATAAACCCAAGGTTCTAAGGTCCCTAGAGAAGATTTCTTTTCCCTGGCCTTGCTCAGCCCAGCACATGGGCTTGCAAAGCTCAAGGTTTCAGAAATCTGTCTTTGCTGCTGCCTTTCTTCTTAAAAAGATTCCGTACAACATTTATATTGGGCTAAAGCGTCTTACTTCACTGTCTTTCAGTGTCAAATGCTGCCTTCATCTGAGATCCAAATACAGCTCTGGGTTCCACATAACTGATCCAGGTAGGTTAGAACAAAGAAGACTGAGAAAAAGCCAAAGCTTTCCTTTATGAAAAGCAAGCAGCTATCATATTAGGAAACAGTCAACTGCAGCATGCTGTCATGCCAGAGTTCTGTATTTCCATGGCACTCCTTTCAGCAGCTGCAAGGCAGTGTCCTTTTCAAAGCACCTGATTATATATGCCTAGCATGCTTTTGAAAGATTCCTCCAGAATCTGTCAAAATTTCCTGAAGTGCAGTATCGTAGCTACATTCTCAACTGCAATATCAGCTTGTTAGAATAATTGAAATGTAGAGGGAAATTCATTAAAGAGCGGTCTCATTAACACCATTCTTTGCAGGCCTGAAGAAGCTGAGATTTTGTCAGATTGCATTATCGCTGAGTCTCTGCTACTTCCACAACTTGCAGAAACTTTTCCAGAAGAGGAGAAAAAAATTACATTTCACACTCGAATACATATTGTCTACCTATCTATACACTGTGTGTTATAGATATAGATGAAGATGACTGTAAATAAAAATCCTGATGATTTCAAAAAGTCTTTTGTTTATGAAGTGCTACATTAAATAGCTCTACATTTTTTCATTTCATTATAAAAAACAACTTGGAAGCTCTTTAAAAACATATGGTAACTTTGAATGTAAGCTTACAAGAAAATGGAGTTGTGACTAGCAGGCAAAAAACTGCAAGAAATTTCCTTGTACCAGGCTCAGATTATCACAGGGCTTTAGGAACTTAAGCCCTGGGCCTTGGCCAAAAGGGGGACCCCAGGCTCCAGCCTCCTAAACCCCTACAATAATCTGGTGCCCCTGCCCTGCTCAGTGCCAGCACTGGGGTAAAATTACCCTGGAGCCAGAGGCCAGGCTCTGCCAGCCCTGCTCCTGGACCAGCCAGTCTGCCCCATGGGGTGGAGCGAGCCAGTGCCTGGCAGGCAGGGCTGGCTCATGTGGTTCTGCTTCAGCCCAGAGCAGCTTTCCAGGGCCTGTGGCCCTGGGACGCTGCATCAGGGGCTGCTGTGCTGTGCGCCAGCTGCCCCCCCCCAACTCAGCAGACTGGCCAGAGTAGGGTCAGCATGAGAGCACCCCAAAGTCCCACCCAGTAATGAGGAGCAGGGGCCCAGCCCCCTGCTGGGAGATGGGTCCTTAGGGGGGCCCACCCCATCCATGATGGGAGGCAGCTCAGGGCCTGCAGGCCAGTTAATCCGTCTCTGCTCCATACACAAAACATGCTACATAGATACCAAGGCCAGCTTGGGCCACTGGGATCATGTAGTCTATGGCCTGTGTTAGGCAGGAGGTCAGAACTTCCCCACAATAGTTTCTAATTTATTTGAGCTAGAGCATATGTTTTACATAAGCCATAAAAAAAGATATGTCAGTCATGGAGAATCTGCCGTGACCATTGGTAGATTGTCACATTGCCCTCACGGCTAAAAATTTACACCTTATTTCCAGTTGGAATTGATCTAGCACAACGTGGTCTTGGTTAAGGCCTCTAGAGCCTTCCATAAGACAATAATTATTTACTGCATGGGGAGTATTTAGGTAGAAGGTACTACCGAAGTGAAAGCGTTAAGCCTCAGTATGAAATAACACTTTGGAAACTAGCTACCAACCTGGTAAGAAACAAGCAGGACTTGGATTGCTGGAGTGACCCACAGGTTTACATCTGCCATGGAGGCTCTGTACTTAACTGCTGTAAAAATAGACCACCACCACTCTTGAAGTCTTAAACCAGTGGCTCCCAACTTTTTTGGCTTGAGGGCCACAGATCATTGTCACAACCCTGAAGGGCCACCAGTCTCCACCATCAGTCCTCTACCCCCGCCCCTAGCACACACTCTCACACAGCCAGACAGAAGAAGGTCTATAAGGCTGCCTCCCTCCCCTTAATTTCCCATCCCCCTGGCTGCAGCAGGTAAACTCCACATGTCTTGTAGCCCTGTGAACTGACTGCGTCCCTAGGCAGTGGCACCTTTCTGCAGCCAGGGGGACTGGAGACCAGGGCTTCCCTCTTTCCGGGCTCAGCAGGGACTCCAGTACTTAAGGCACCCAGGTGGAGAGTTTTGCTGTGCTCCCTGCCACAGCCAGGAGATGGGGAGCGCTGATCTCCCATCTCTGTTGCTGCAGCAAGGAGCCTACACCAGTCTTTAGCCACAGGGCAATGCACTCCGTCTTGGTCCTCAGGCAGCAGCAGCCGGTGAGAGGGGCATGGCAGGCCTCTTTGAAAGCCCCCATGGGTCACTTTTGGAAACCACTGCTCTAAATGTCATCAGGACACCTTCCTCATTTAGCTTTGTCATCACAAGGCAGCCACCGATGTCTAGTAAGTGCTAA
This sequence comes from Podocnemis expansa, assembly GCA_007922195.1. Taxonomy (NCBI): domain Eukaryota; kingdom Metazoa; phylum Chordata; order Testudines; family Podocnemididae; genus Podocnemis; species Podocnemis expansa. The sequence goes on from ML682041.1 coordinate 21,238,317, forward strand.
ACAGGCAGAGCATGCAATATAAATTGGCAAGACAAGCCCTTGGAACTTAGAAGCATTAACTTACTTCCAGAGGAGCTGACTGTAGAATAAATTGAATAGTTATTGTTGCTCAGTCAGTGTTAAGTATTAATTGGCTTAAAATTTAATGATTGTGAAAACCAAAGAGCCTTTACCTCTGGAACAGCCAGTTTATTAAGGCAATAATCTATATCTTACTAATCAGATGAGACATACCTTAATAAGCTGTTTCATGGTTTAAATAAAACAACCCTCTGATCAATAGGGAAGTGCTGTTCCTGTCAGCAAAGCCATCAGAGGCTTAGCTCACTGTATGCTTCACTGTTCCACTGCCACGGCAGAGCATGGACAGTTCACAAGACCAGCACCCTAGCATGGATGGAGAATGGGTCTGGTTTGGATCAGGGGCAAATTATGATATTTCAGGTGGGAGTTTGGGTGGCCTCATTTCTGCAGTGGGTTAGACGTGGAATGGATGGAATAAAAGAGTGGGTCTGCTCACCTCAACCAGGACAGTTCCCAGGAGACTTCTTCTTGAACAGGTAAATGTGTACTGGCATGTCAGAGCTGATCGTGGATGAAGTAAGTCCCTTTGGGCCAGACGGCTTTACAATTAAAATGAAGGATGGCTACTGTCAGGTCTCTCGTATGGCATGTCATCTTCAAAGGGACCAGAGTCGTCATCTCTCTCTCAAGTTTTCAAAAGCCCCGCACCACCTAGAGTCAATTGTAACCACAGGCACCCAGCAACACATCTGAAAATCCCCAAAGCCCCATGTTAAAGCATCAGTAACCACACACAGGTGGGAGTGTTGGAGTGGGATGGTATTAGTGACTCATGATCAGGCCCCACTCCACCCCTCCCTCATTTCTGAGATGGGGATAATGGTCCTTACCTATTTTGGCAAATGTCTTGAGATCTACAGCTGTTACAGTAGATAATTATGGACAAAAGCCAAGACCCTCCAGATTACAGGGACGTTCCTTAAACTACACGTTGGTATTTATGAGTTCGACAGAATCCTCGCATGAAGTGGCAGACACACGCACAGCCATTTATGCGTTTGTTCCTCATACAAATAATAATTTCAGATACAGCATGTGTTTGGCACTCGGGTCTTGAGCAGAGGATCACCAAGAATGCAGCCACAGGTTACTATTAATCATGTTTATTATGCTAGCTCCTACAAGCCAATTAGAACAGGGCCTATTGTGCAAGGTGCTGTACATACATAGAAAGAGACTTTCCCAGGTCCAAAGAGCTTGAAATCAAACTATACAGGACAGGGGCAAGGGCTATAAACCAGGGGTGGCCAAACTTATGGAACTCAAGAGCCACACAAGTTGATTATTAAACCTTCAAGAGCTGCACCAAGACATATATAGCCATATACTTTTACATACTAAACTGATTTGCTGATGTTTTTCTGCGAGCCTCACTTTTTCATTCAAGAGCCATGTGCGGCTCCTGAGCTGCAGTTTGGCCACACCTGCTATAAACATACTAGCTGTTTGAACTGCTTCCTGCAGCTTCTTCTGTCCCACCTTCAAGTTCTGGCTGGCTCTTCCTTTCCCCATATGAAAAAAAGCCAGTCTGGACTTCTCCTTCTGCTGAGCGCGGCCATTGTGACACGAAACAATCCTTGTGTAATATCACATTTGGAGTTTCTCTATATCCTGATTGTACTGCCACAGTGGGCCTGTACTCCTGCGATTTCTGTAACCCAGAACTGGACCCTAACTAGAGCAGTGCTTTCCAGCATTTTGGCTGAAGGCCATTTTTACAACCCTGAAGGGCCACCAGTGTCTGCCAGCAAGCCCTCTACCCCTGCAGCCAGCTGGAAGAAATTCAGCAAGGAGGCTGCGTTCTCACTGATCTCTCATCTCTTTGGCTGGAGCAAGGAGTCTGCACCAGTGTTTTAACCTTGCAGAAATGTGCTCCACCTGGGTCCTTAGGCAACAGCTCCCTTCTGCACCTAACAGCAGAGGACCCAAGGGCCACTTCTGGCTGCGAGGCCGGAGGTTGGGAACCACTGAATTAAAGCCTTTTGTTGACTTGTTTTAGCAATAGTGTGTCTGACATTACCATACTCACCTCATTTACTAGCTAAATGAGAAACCCATTCCCTCAAAGAGGCAGTGGGTCGTGCACCAAATGAGACTCCCAGAGCTAGCATGTCTTCCTGGCCTGGGTTTTGTCACTGGCCTATTCTATAATCTTGGACAAACCTTTGCCTCGGTTGTCCCAATATGAAGAATGGGGATAAAGAGTTGCCCTCTTTCAGAGGGCATTAGGTATTTTTAGTTTTAGTGCGAGTAAAGGTGGCAAGATCCATCTTGGTATCGAAGCTACTACAGCTTCAAGGACTCTCTGGCAACCATCACAGATATTTGTGTTCTGTTTCCCTCCTGCCCCCCCCCAGTTCACCCCTGTACTCTGTGGCTTGGGCAAAGATGCCCAGGGGAACTGAAATTCCAGGCATGCCTTCTCGGACTTTGTACAGATTTCTGGAAAGGTCAAGTTCCAAAGAGGTAGCTGTGTTAGTCTAGTTCAGAAAAACTAAACAAGGATTCTAGTGGCACTTCTGAAGACTAACAAATTTATTTATCGCAGGAGCTTTCGTGGGAGCAAATCCCACTTTGTCAGACACTGGAAGAACAAGCGTCTGATGAAATGGGATTTTTCTCCCACAAAAGCTCCTGCGATAAATAAATTTGTTAGCTTTCAAAAGTGCCACACGACTCTTCATTTGTTTTGCTGGAAATGTCAGGATCATTGTAAATTGATCTCTGGAGGAGAATGAATGCGGTTTTAAAATGGTGCTAAACAAGATGTTAAAAGGCAGTTAATTCAATGGATTGATCAAAGAGAGAGAGTAAGGAGGAATTGATGGGAGGAATGAGAGGAAAGGCAGTGGGCTTTATCATTTCATTCAAGGATAAGAACTTAAGAATAGCTTAAGGAGGATCTTTGGGCTCATCTGATTCCATCCCCCCACCCTCCCAATTTAATGGGGAGCCAAGCAAGAGGCCACACGATAGCTGTTTTAATATACAGTAATACCCCCATTTAGGAGAGTGAGGTCTCTCTGGAATGAGTCCTCCCATCAACATTCAGCCCGTGTCTCTAGTTCTGAAAGAGAAGTGTCCACATTCGTAATGATCGTGCTTACACTTGAATGATATTTAAACATGTGGAAATATCAGGCCCAGATGAAAAGAATGGTAAAAGGCATCCATCCCCACCTTCACTTTAGCAGCTAGTTTCTTCCCTTGATGCCAGGAGTGCTGGAGAAACAGCAACAGCCAGAATCAGTTGTCACTCTGCTAAGTGGCGACTCTAAGGCCTGATCTGAAGTGTGGAGCACTCTGAATCCCCGAAGAAATCAAAGGGAGGTGGGGCACACAGCACCCGTGGACGATAAGCAAGATAAAGGCAGACTCTAGCAAAGGATTTAGTCCAGGAGAGGGAGTATAGAAGGCCTATGGTGGGACTAGACTGCAGTTGTTGGAAAAATTAGGCATAAAGCAATTTGAAGGAAGAAGGGAAGAGCTCAGTGGGTGGTGGGTAGATAGGGGCATGTGCTAATGAAGAAGAAGAACTGAATAGCTGATGTAGACACATTTATGGGAGGGAGGAAGCCATGATTGCAGGAACTGGAGCCCGAGGCCCAGAATGAGGCCCTCAAAATGGAGTGCATAGGCCTTGTACATGGCTATTGCATAGGTGTGAGTTTAATCCAACAAGAGACTCTTTCAAGACAGTTAGAAAGTAGCATCCTAGCACGGTGATGTGGGGAGAGCGGTAATGCTGGGGCCTTCTGTAGGACAAAGCTGTCACTGATGCCTCTGTGCACGTGACAGACTCTACATGGAGGGTAGAAAGTAGCATCATCTTTTTCAGACAGCACCAAACCCTGAGGTCCATTATTCAGCTGTACCAGCTCAGTTCCTCATCTCGGGGCAGGTGCAGCAAGTTTCACCTTTCCTCCCCTCCTCCTCAGTCTTTAGCTGCAGATAAAGGCTTCTGGGTGCACACCACTGGCCCTGGAAAAGACCCAGGGCTTGGGCACTGAGACTCAGGGCTCGCGTGCCGCCAGGACTCGGAGACTGGGACTCGGGGCTCGAGCCCAGTAAGCCCGGCGCAAGCAACGCCCCTGCTGATGAAAACTTTAGTGGCTAATGTCTCAGTCACACCGGGACAGAGATTTCAGAAGTTGTTGCATTTTTACAATCCTATGCATTTATGCTGTCCCTCTCTCAGTAGGACCTTGGCCCAGAACCACAAAGGTAGCTAGGCTTCTAATCTGCATTGAAATCAAGGATATTGTGATCTGGGCCTTGGTATCTCAGCCATGCAACCCTACTGCCTTTTTAAAAATTATTATTATTTATAATCTAAAACAGACAAGTACCTCAACTACATTTTAAAGATAGGGAATGAAGTACAGACTAAAGACCAGGTTTTCAAGTGCTTAATGTCTACATGTGGTGGTTGATATTCCAGGGGTATGTGGCTCTCATACAAATCTATCCCTTAACTTGCCTGAAAAGTTGCTCAGTATTTTGGTACCTGAAGAGAAACCTGAAAAAATCCAGCCCTTCCCTGGCTTGCCTGAAGTCACACATGGAGTCCCCGGTTGAGGCAGAAGGAACTGAATCTTGATCTCGAGCCCTACTGCTGTGCTTTAGTTCCAGTGACATTCTTCCTCTAATTCACAAGCACTGATTTCATTTTCATAGGTAATAATCCAATGGGAGAACAGCTCAGCACTGAAGAACAAGGCTGTTCTGGTAATTAACAGAGAGGCAGTGGAAGTTTCTTCCCTAGAATAAAAAGCACTGAGCGGCATATAACTGAACACTGGCAATTGATCTGCCTTCTTTGAATTTCTCAGTAAAAGGCTGACATACTTGGCCTGCTGAGGGACGTTCCACTAGGGTCTAGGTAGCGCCCCATCATTACTGCAGACGATTGAGCCACTTTCTCTGGATTTTCCCTAGAAATAGATAGCAGTTTGGACGGCAGAGAGAGGCTTTGTTCAGTATTTCCTAGGTTGTTATAATCATTTCCATGTTTTCCAGCTATAAATCTGAACCAGCACCTCTACCCCTGCCAGGGTTTTTCATGGATGTAGAGCCTGCTACTATGTAGCTAATAGGATTTAGGAATAAGGCAGCTTCAATGTAATTACTAACAATGGAAGCAAGAAGGTTTTAAGGAGGTTATTAGTTATATACATTGCTGTATCTAGGAGAATAATAATATTAACTCCATTAAGCATCGCTATCAATGCATGAGTTAATCATTTCAACTTAATGAAATCAATACATTTCACAGGGACAGTTGCAAACATCCTTTACTGGCTGATGCCGCAGAAATGGCCTCGCCATAGGTATACTAGTTTAACAGCAAACTCGACCCAAACCCTCTCAGCCCTCACTTTTTACAGCAGTAGTGTTGCTCAGAGATAGGCACGGAGCTCACTCCCAATGGCCTACTCTAACCCCCACTTGGTTCCTGAATTCTAGACCCCAGTCTGCTACTGACAGTGTGACCTTCAGCAAGTTCTTGTTGTACTGGCTTGTAAAATGGCGACATTAATACTAAAATCTTGTAGGAAAATCAAGGGCCTTTTAATGTCCTACAGAGCCTGCCATCACCTTACATTGGAAGGTGCCCTTTCTTGCCTGGCCCTTACAGTAAAGTCCTAGGTCACAACCACATAAGAGTGCTTAATTACAGTACCACCGTCCTTCAGTCAGCAGTCTCTGTGTGAATGAGTATCCTAATCTAAGAAATGCAGAAAATAAGGCACACAGAGCAGGTAACTCATCCAAGAATTCAGTAATGGCATCCATGTAGAACTCAAGCCTCCTGACTTGCACTTCCTAGCTCTAAGCGTGAGACAGCTCTGTCCCTCACAAACTCTGTTAGCATGGGGGGGTTGCTATCAACATTAAAAAAACAAGGAGTCCTGTGGCACTTTAAGACTAACAGATTTATTTTTCACATGAGCTTTTGTGGGAGAAAATCCCACTTCATCAGATGCTTTTCTCCCACGAAAGCTCATGTGAAATATAAATCTGTCAGTCTCTAAGTGCCACAGGGCCCCTTGTTTTTTTAGCTGGACTAGACTAACACAGCTGCCCCTGTGGACCTTGCTATCAGCATGTCAGTGAACTCTGCTTTAAAATGAACATGTTGCAGCTGGATTCTAAAGGTAGCAATAAAGTGTTTCTCTCTAACATGCTTTTAGAAACCTGCTGAAAGACTCCCAAGGATACATCTGCAGGTACTGTCAATGGAGTTACAGGTAGGAACACCCACTAGCATTTCACAGAGGTCAGCGAGAAACTTAGGTAGTTCTGGAGACATTTTAAGGGTGTTTAACACAATGCAGGGAAGGTAGAAATCTACCTGGGATGACCTGTCAGTCGCAAACCTTGTTGTGCATGTATAGGACACTGCTACTACCTACCTGTCCCATACAATATGGTTTCTAGTTTGCTATACCCATGAGAGGCCTGATGGACAGCTCTGTTCCCCAGTACGATAGTAGTTCTATGGTAGGAATTGCAGACAGGGGATTTTTAAAACACCCACAAATGTACACAACTGAATACAACGGGTCTCCATGAGGGAAATTCTGGGGATAAATCACTAATATAAAAATTATGTATAAGTAAAACCAGCTCCTCAGGTTTTCTTTTCCTCATAATGCATGGGGAAAAAAAAGAAAATAAACTTTGTCAGATATGGCTCCAGCAGAACAGGACCTGTAAAGAGCTGACAGGGAACAGCGGGTAGAGGTGGAATAAGCCTAGAGTAGTATGGTCTAGGCGTGTCATGACTCCGGGAGAAGGCCCCTGAACAAGACAGCATCCATCCAGAATCTGAATCCTGTACTGCCTGCATTTATCTGCATATAGGGTCCAATTCTGCAGTGTGCTTCTGGTGGTGACTGGTGGAGAGAGGGCAGTTACAGGTTTATGCCATCATACCTACCCCACTTTGTGGGTTGGCTGGCCAGCTACGGTGGTTCTCCTTCCAGCATACATTAGAGCAGTCCCATGAACTGCTCTTATTTACAGCAGCTTTCCAAAAGCCACTTATGGACTGTCTCCATAGCCCAAAATTCCCATAGTGGCACATGCTCTAGACCCACATTTCCTACCCAACATTAATGCTACCTCTGGTTATGTTCCCTAACTCAGGGCTTGCCACAAGGACTATGAACAAGGGCCATGAATGAGGGCCAGAAGTGGGAGAGAGTGAGTCACAGTGCCAGCTTCAGAGAAGACTGGCTTTGTGCTGGAGACAAACTGTAGGGTTTGAGCAAGTAGAGTCCAGAGCACCTTCCTCTCCATTTGAAATCAATTAGAGTTGAAGCTACTCAGCACTCACATGAAGAGGCTTAGTACCTTCTGTATCATGCCCTAGTGAGAGGTGATGTGTAGGCTTTAAGTGTCTAGGGAGACAAGAGGGAAAATAAAAAACCACATAGCCAGGAAAACTATGGGGAAGGTGGGGACCAATGTTCCCTCTAATTTTTCATGGGCTGTGTGTGCCAAAAATTTCATTTGTGTACACAAAAAATTTCTTTGTGTGCACTAATCTTAGCACTGTTGAATTTTTTGTGCACACTTTATTTTGTTGTGTGCACAGGTTTCACAACCTGTGTGTGCATGCACACATGCATAGCTTAAGCAGGAACAATGGTGGGGACGTCTATAAAGGTTTGATATGGACCCAGGGGTTAAAGTATAATTTGGCAGGCCCCAGAACACTCATGCATGGGTGGGACCCCCCTCCCACAAACCCAACGCCTGCCCCCCACATGCCAGCCCCCCATCTCAGCTCCTGCCCACCAAACGCCTCCCCCCACCCCAGCTCCTGTCCCCCAATATCCATTCCCCTGTCCCCAAAATCCACACCCAACCCCCAATACCCACCCCCAATACCCACCCCCTGCCCCCAATACCCAGCCGCCAGAGTGAGCAGGGCTGCTGCAGTACTCATGGGCAGCTGCACACTGGGCTGGGAAACTACCATATATACTAATGTATAAGCCGATCCGTGCATAAGCTGACCCCCCCCCCCCAATTCTAAACCCCAAAGAGGCAAAACTGGGTGACATTTTGTTACACAACAGGATTTGAAAGACCTAATTAAGATAATTTCTTAGCATCCTTTGGTAATACAAATTATTTTGCATCAAAGGATAGTTATATTGATAAAGAAATTCAAATGCTGATAGTTGCATGACAAAAGTAGTATTTATTTTTACTAAACTGAGTAATTTAGAATGATTGAAAGATCAGAATCTTCATTTAACATGTCATGTGCCTGTAAAGCAGGGGTTACAGTCTGCAGGAACACCTAGGAACACCATTCCAGAGCCCCACAAATCCGACGGGCCAGAGTTCCGGGGCCGAGATTCCAGAATCTAGAAAAATCGGATGTAATGCACCATGTCACATGCATGAAGGGGGCCCAGAGAATAGGAAGGTTCCGAGGCCCATCAAATTATACTTTAACAACTGCTGTAAAGTACAGGTCTTTCTCTCCCAGTGCTTCACTTAGGTTTAGAGATGGGTAGGAGGCACAGACAAGAAGAGAGAGAATATGAATTTGATTGACCTGGGCATTGTAGCTTTAAGGAGGAGTGGCCACTGACAGAAGCTCCCTCTAGATTGCTTTCAGTGGAGCACTCTTTTTGGCAGATCCATCACATGGAAAGCTCATTCCTCTCCAGATATGAAAAGTTCCCCTCATTAAAATTCTGTGCCTCAGTATCTGCATATTAAAGCCGATATTAAGCCATAAAATGTAATATGTTATGACACCATAAAATGCAGCGTAATTGCTATAAAACCATAAAATGTAATGTAATTGGCATAACGGCCATTATCTCCCTGTGTTATGGTTCTGTTTGAAACTGTTATCTTGCACTATGGTTGAGGACAAACAAATGATTTCACGTTCTTTGCTACTAGAGATTATAATGGTGAAGTGATTCAACGCAAACCTCCTCTCACTCAGCCGCTTAGTGGACTCATTTCCTTTAAAGGCAATGGACAATTGTTTCCAATGAATGCAGGAATGCTACATCATTTAAAATAGTTATTTCTTTCCTTTTGCTATCCATTTGTTGCCATGCCAAAGGGAATTTTAAAGTTCTTCCATCAACTCAATAAATAGGTAACACTTAAAAACAAAGCTACTTTTATAAATATTTTATGATTAAATACATGCCATTCCATAGCATGTTGCAGAATAACCAAAAATCACACACCAAACAGGCCCATATACACATCTATATAAAGATCATTATTTCTAATGGCTTGTGCCATTCTTGGCTGTTAAAATTTATTGCTAATACATTTTACGACATGCTCTCTAATAAGAGAAGAAAATCATCAGACAGTAAATGCAAATACAAAAGGAAGTTAATTAAAAAACAAAACAACCCTCCTCTTTTTTTAAAGTAAATAAATATGTAAAGATATGCTCAGTAGTTAGCCAGCCTTAGGACTGTGATCTCACAACACAAGTTTTCTGGACTATAAAAGGTTAGGCTTTGTTCTGTGGCATTTGTTTCTCTTACCAGGGGAGCTGCTCATGAAGATCTGAGAGCAGAATCTGGTCCTAATCCCTCTTTAAAAAAAATAATCCAAACACATCAATTCTGTTACACCAAAAAATTACTAACACCCAAACAGCAGCAGCAGCTCTTCCAGCATTTTGGGAAACTGCAGTTTGTTTTGCTGCTACAAAGATGGTTACACTAAAGGGCATGATCCATCAGGTTCCAGCACTTTCAATTCCCACTACATTAGCACCACCACAGCATACAGAATCAGACCCTCTGTTAATCAGTTACAGGAACTCAAGTTACCTACATAGGCCTACACCTGCATCATTGAAAACTAAGTTGGTTTGTGTGTACCATTAGATCAATAACAGGGAGGAAGCACTGAGAGAAGTCAATGCTTCTAAAAGGAGAACTAAAAATGTAGAGATTAGGAACATTAGCTTGATTTGGGGGGTGTGGGGGGTGTGGAGGGAAGCTTTGTCATCCAGAACAAAGTGGATTATCAACCCACAATAGCAGCAAAGGAAGGTTGATTGGAAACAGTGAATTTACCTTGAGAAAGCCTTTAACCAAAAGGACGCCAGGCATATCAAAAAGCAAATCAAAGATTCCATCAGGGAATGTTCCAAATCCAACTTCAAAGCCCTTCAGGGTCAAGGCAAACAAAATTCAGGCTCCTTCTGCTCAGGGGAACTCACAGGTGTTAACAGAGCCAGCAAAATAAAATAAAATATAATAAAATAAAATCAAAACAAGGAGTCCTATGGCATTCTCCTCCACATATCTACTCAAATCTCCCCCCACATCCAGCCTCCTTCCTAACCCTGTCTTTTCCTGGCATCTGGGGACTCAGCGAATATGTCAGGGCCTTCAAATGGCAGGTTTTAGAAGATGAGCTGCATTTGTGGGGACAAGCCTGAGCCCTGAAGCCAGGCGGAGTGATGCATGACCACGGCAGAGGCTATGGTGTGTGAGGTTGTGCTGGACGCATCCCAAGTGGCCATAAGGGCATCCTTGGAAACCAACGCCCCTTCTTCAATCATCATTTCAAAGTCCCGTAGGCAATCCTTGGGGATGAGGTCACGGAAGCCTTCCATGGCTTGCCAGAGGTTGAAGGCATATCTAGTCATAAGGGCTAGATGATTACAGATGTGAAGCTGTAGAGCTGCCATAGAATTAGACCTTCCTCTCCAACAGGTTGAGCTTTCTAGCCTCCTTGTTTTTAGGAGTGGTGCTTGGTTGGCTCTGTCTCTGTTTTTGATTGACTGTGTCGACTACCAGGGACCCTGGGGTAGGGTGCTGGAAGAGAAAAGCGAACTTGTCTTGGGGGATGTGATATTTATGATCCGCCGCTCTTGACACTGGTGGAATTGAGAAAGGGGTCTGCCATCACGCCCTTGCAATTCTGTACACCCCTTCATGTAGGGGAACAGATACCTTGGCAGGTGGGACATTGTCCCCCACAACAAAGAGGAGGTCGATTTCCTCCTGCGCTACCCCCATTTCTATGTTCAAGTTCACCGCCATGCAGTGGATCAAGTTCTGCTGGGCACAGGAATCCTTCTTAAAGGCTGGAGGCCTTTCAAAGGTGTGTTCATCCAGGGAAGAGGATGAAGAGGCCCAAGATCAATTATGCTGAGTCGAGTCAGGATTGGGCTCATCATCAGAAAAGTCTGAAGAGTCCGGAGTCCTAGGTGTAGATGGTCCCAAACAGTGCCATGAGGTTAGGCTGGCATTGGCCGTCATGGCTAGCCAATCATGCGACCAGTCATTGAAAGGAGTTCTGGGTGCAGTCCGGTGCAGGGGAGAGCAGTCCCTGCCTAGCTGAAGGCAGTACCAGAGGCGCTGGGCCTCGGTGAGTGTCGTGGGGCCAATGAAGATGTCTTGCTCCATGGTCTGGGTGTCGGGGAGCACTTATGGCACCATTTGCCAGGCCATTCCCCATCTCCCAAGGCTGGTCTGAGGGAGATGGAGGAGCGGATGGAGGCTGGCGACAACGAGGACGAGAAGCTGGACCTCTGTCCTGTGGACTCCTGGGAGCATGGTACCAAAAGGTCACGAGATGAGCAGTGAGAGGAAGGCACCTTGGAGCAGTCATCAGCCCCAGTCACTGCTGATTGGGACGGCTGGGACCCTCGCGGAGGGAGGAACCCCCCCCAAGGGAGACCAGACAGAGCAAGGATCAGACCCTCTGGGCCTGGAGTTGGAAGCTGGCTACAGGTAGCATGGAGACCCGAGTGAATGGGAGAAAGCTCCACCGTAGCAGAGTCCTGGTGGGCTGTGAACAGAGGGGATCCAAGAGGCTTTTCTGGGTTCTCTGTGACACCTTCCAACAGAAACCCGAACCTGAGGGACAGCTCCCACAGGAGGTATCTTAAAGGCCTGGGTGACCCTCACTGGGTGGATTATGCTCCAGTTGCAGATCTTTAAATGAAGGACTCAGGAAGACAGGGAGCAAAGGCTGCATAATATTGCCCAAGAACGGGCCCTGCAGCCAACATCAAGAAAGGCTGTCACACCAGGGGCGTCACTGGGGCAGGGAGAGACCCCGGGGCACGGGCTCAGCCCCTGCCCCCAGAGTGTAGGCCCCACCCCAGCCAGAAGGCCACACCCCCAGCCCGGGATAGGGGCGGGGGGAGGCCGTGCCACTGCCAGCAGCTAGGCCGCGGTGCAGTGTGGTGCAGCCCAGCCCGGCCCGAAGTGGCCGCTGGAGGCCAGGCCCACGGTCACAGCCTGGATCCCAGGCCAGGGCCGGGGCCACCATGGCCAGGCCCCGGATCCCCAGCGAGGGACGGGGCCACTGCAGCTGCGGGCAGCCAGCCGGGCCCCGGATCCCTGGCCGGGGATCCAGGGGCTAGCTGTCAGTGGCCGCGGCGACCCCTTCCCCAGCTGGGGATCTGGGGCCTGGCCAGCTGCCCATGGCTGTGGCAGCTCTGTCCCCCATTGGGGATCCGGGGCTTGGCCGCTGGTGGCCACGGTGGCATTGGCCCCGTCCCTGGCCTGGGATCTGGGGCTGCAGCCGCAGGTCTGGCCTCCAGCAGCCACTTCGGGCCGAACTGGGCCGCGCCACGCCGCGGCCTAGCTGCTGGCAGCAGTATGGCCTCCCCCTGGCCCTATCCCTGCCCAGGGGGCGGGGCCGCCGGGCGGCCAGCTAAGGCCCAGATCCCTGGCCATAGACGTGGCCGCTGCGGCTGTGGCCCGCTGGGGATCAGGCCCTAGATCCCTGGCCCAATTGGGCTGGAGATCCGGGCCACTGGCATTGGGACCTGGGGCATGTGCCCTGAGGTGCCCAACACCAGCAACGCCACTGCATCACACCCAAGGATTCACCAGCATCGAGTGCTGAGCTGGCACCAGAGCCCTCTTGGCGCCACTCTCTGGCTACAAATAAAAGCCATGATTGGCCTCTGATGCAGCACCGCATGCTGGATGGGCACCGCTCTCCGGCTACGAATAAAAGCTGTGTTTGGCCTCTAACTCGGCACTGCGTGCGCAATTGGCACTGGAGCCCTCTCAGTGCCACTCTCCTGCTATGAATAAAAGCCGTGATTGGCTTCTAACTTGGCACAGCGTGCTCAGTCGGCACCAGAGCCCTCTCAGCTCCACTTTCCAGCTACAAATGAAAGCCGTGATTGGCTTCTAACTTGGCACCTCATGCTAGGCTGGCACCAGAGCCCCCTCAACGTTGCTCTCCAGCTATGTGTAAAAAGCCACGATTGGCCCCTAACGCCGCACTGCGTGCTGGATTGGCACCGGAGCCCTCTCGGCGCCACTCTCTGGCTGTGACTAAATGGCCATGATCGGCATTTGGCTTGGCACCATCTCCGTGCCATGTAACCTTAGTCCTGATACCTCCTCTCTAAAGAAAAGGGCCAGAGCATCTGAGCACCATGGGTTGGCGGCAGCACCTCAGGCCAGTTGGCACCAAGGCCCTATTGGCACCGCTCCCCAGCAGAGCACAAGTAAGCACACTTGGTGTCAACTTCGGCACTGAAGTGCTAGTGCCACTCTGGCTCTCTCTTCTGGGGGGTAAGGGCCAGAGCCTATCATGGTGCTGTCCACACAAGATGACTTTAAGGCTCTTCAGCTCCTGAAATCGCAGCCAGGCCATCGAATCAAATGGTAAGTCTGCCTTCCTTTCACTTTATCCAGCACCAGGGGGAGCTGCTTATTCCTTGGCCCTGCGTCACTGCAGAACTGAGGGCTCCAACCTCTAAGGCGCCGACACCTTGCCTCGGCACCACAAGACAGTCCAAGAGTGCATGCATCTGGCCTGGCCTCCTACTGAAGGGTTCCCTGCACTGGCTTCAGCTTGGTACCGCACTCAAAGCTGGTTACTTCACACTGAGGCCTTGGAAGGGGAGTTCCAACTTAGTACCATGGCCCCGGGAGAGGGCACCCCAGTACCAGGGTTGACCCTTCCTCTGGCTAGAACCATGAACCCAGGGCCAAGGTCTCACAGAGACGACCCTACCACACTTCAGCCCCCTTCAGCGGGTCACTGCCTACCTGGGGGTCAGGGTCACACCCCCTGAGGGAAACCAAGACCCTTTAGTCAACCTGGAGTTTGCATCCTCTCCAGTCTCCATTTACGATCCCTCTTCATGCTCATGTATTTGACATCACTGGGACACACTGGCCTGAGCCACCCTGGCTTACCCCCAGGCTCCCAGGAGTCCAGGAGGTTTGACCTCCTGGGTCAAGGGCCTATTTAACTTTAGTCTTTCAGCTGAGAATTGATAACCACTAGGCCTTGTCTAACAGATATTCCCTAGATCTGTGTAATGCTACAAAGGGTTTTAGCAGCTTCCTCCCATAGGAACACTTGGAGGATTAGGATGCTCTCATCAAGGAAAGTGCCTTGGCCTCATGCAAAGCCCTCACAGTGGCGTGGGATGCCTCAGACATGGACAGCTGCGGCATTGCTACAGCCATGATTATGCACCGAGTGGCCTTTACCAGGACTTACAGCAGTCCACTTTAGACCTTCCCTTTTGAGCAACAGTCTCTTTGTGCCCCAGCCACTGACTCCCTGATCTGCAGCAACTGTGACCCTAAGTCAGCCCTCAGAGCCCTTGGTATGTTTACTTCCGAAGTGCATCAATGTTCTCCTAGCCCACTGCGACCCCATGAACGTTTGGGGTGGAGGCCCTCACATTAGTCTCCCCCTGCCACAAGTGAAACAGCTATCCTTTAGGGGCCCTTGGGCTGTAGATTGATGGCCCCCTTTTCTCCCATTGAAGGTGATCAATTCCAATATGGTTGCCTCTCCCTCCATCAAACCCAACCCTTGAACTTCACAGCAGCACCCTAAATCGCTTATGTTAAATGCCCCCTAGCAATCAGCCTTGACTCTTCCTCCTCTCTGGTAATGATGCATCTCCCTCTTCCCTTACCGTACCCTTCGGGTCAAGTAAGGGCCTGGCAACCAATGTTCTCCCTAACTTTTCATAGGCTGTGTGCGCAGAAAATTTCTTTTGTGCAAATTTTTGGAGCCAGTGTCCAAAGTTGTGTGCACTCCAGTGAGTGTGGTCAACTTTGTGAGTGCAATGAAGTAAGTGTGTATGATTCAAATCATATCTGAATTTTATTTTGATCTGGTGATGGGAATGATTTTATAAATTACAAAACCTTCTTTGAAACATGTTACTTGAAATTGCCTTCTTAAAGTAGCTTAAAATATCAGCACTGTTGAATTTTTTTGTGCACGCTTTATTTTGTTGTGTGCATGGGCTTCACAACCTGTGTGCATGCGCACATGTGCACAGCTTCGAGGAAACATAGCTGGCAACCAGATAAACTCTCCTCACATGCACTCAGTTCTAGTTGCATGTGCCCTTGGAGCCTTGGTGGAAATCCAGGGGTGATAGAGGTATTAGAAGTGGACACACGATGCCCCTCACCACCACAACACCTGCCTTGTGGCCCTTACCCAGGTCTACAGCCCCCTGGAACACATAGGGGAGGATACCCACTCCCCATTCTTGTACCCAGAGGCCACTCCTTCCCCCCCACACCTCGTCCAACCCTTCCCCAGTCAGGCACACTGGGATAGGTACACTTCCGCTTCGCTGGCCCCAAGAGCATTTCTTATTCATGTTGGCCTGCAATGGATCTTGGGGGAAATTACTGTGGGATGCTGTACCCCACCTCCCAGGTGGTAGGTAAGAGGGCGAGCTCATACCCTCTTGTCCTCTACTTTTTCCCTCCTCACTTCCCCAGGCAGTCCTCTTTTTATTCTCAGGGCCATGGTCTTCAGACTCATATTAGGCCTGTTGCTCAAGGCATCCTCGAGCTCCACTGTAGGGGTTTTGCCTCTTCATCTCCCATCCCTCCTCCCCAAAGACATTCACCACATCTCATTGGTCCATCCACCCACAGGCAAACCTCACCATTTAGGCCTCTACTGGAACCCCCTCTGCTCTGGTGCCTCGCTCCAACCCAGCAAGGGACATGTTCCGTCGAAAACCCCAAACAGCCATCTAGGAGCTGCCTTGACCTTTCTATGGCATCCCCCTCCTCCCTAGAATCACAACAAGGGGAGATAGTAGGGAATAGAACCCTTAAACCCTATTGGTATTCATACACCTGAGTGGGCCTGCTGGAGGACATGTGGTCCTTAGCTCGCTGTTAGTTCCCCTGCAGGACTCTGGCTCCCGAGGGATTTTGCAAAACCCTTAGCAGGCTGGAAAGCCTGATGCCTTATGGGTGATGCTTTCATAATGTCCCCATATGCCCTGTGTTCCTTAGAGGACACAGTGGCTTCCCCTTGGTATTTCCTTAACTAGAGATTGCCTTATGCCCTCCTCCCCTCTCCCTGGGGTCTCTCTCTTCCCTTCTTCCACCCAGGACCTGCCCAAGCCTTACCCTTTCCAATACACGGGTTGGTACACCAATAACACCCCTCCCCTCTCGGAGTAGGCATTATAGATCATGTCCGTCTTGCATCTTTGCTAAGTCAACATCTTCTCTCCTCATCAGGAGATATGCAAGATCCCTTGTAGTTGGTCTGTTGCAGCTGGGACCCAACACCTACTCCTGCCGCTAGAGATGAGTGCCTCTCCAGAGAAGTGAGAATATCAGGCGAGAGGGGAAGTGAGGATATCATGTGAGCCATGTACCCCCCACAAACACTCCGATTCTGGAGCTTGGGGGGGCATGATCCTTGGGGACGGTCCTTACCTGTCTATATGGATGGTCAGATACTGCTTCCCTCTATTTAGCACAACTCTCCCTTCGCGAGTCCATGTATCAGGAGAGTAGAGTACGGGAGCAAGGGAGAGAAATGTGCACCTAGCCTTGAGGCTGTGTAAGCCCCTCCCAGAACCCCACAAAGGTTTCTCACCATCCCTGTCTCAGGTCATTCCCCCGTCCTTTGGTCGGGGATGACCTAACATGGGAATTCAATCACCTTTCCTCCAGTTTCTCTGTTTTCACTTCCTGGTCATTTAACATTCATGACCTCCACCATTTGGCATCTCTCCTGCTGCTAGGATGGGTGTACCTAAGGGTCCCCCTTTTTCCTACTATAACCCATGGAAGGGTCTCCTCTAAAGAAGGGCCATCTGGGGATCCCCACTTTTTTCCTTATAATGACCCTGTCACGGGGTTTTACGCCCCTAGACTGCCCCCAGGGCAGGGCAGTGTGGCCTAGCAGCCACAATCCACAAACAAGCAGTCTCTATAAGTCCCCCGAGTGGGGTAGCGTGGCCTAATAGCCACAGTCCACAAACAAGCAGTCTCTATATGGCCCCAGGGTGGGGCAGCGTGGCCTAATAGCCACAGTCCTCAAACAAGCAGTCTCTATATGACCCCAGGGCAGGGCAGCGTGGCCTAGCAGCCACAGTCCACAAACAAGCAGTCTCTATATGGCCCCAGGGCAGGGCAGTGTGGCCTAGCAGCCACAGTCCACAGACAAGGAGTCTCTATATGGCCCAGAACCCAAGGAAGGGGGGCTCAGTCCCACCCAACTCTCTGAGCCCCAGCCCAGGGCCCTAGGGGTGTAGGGGTACACCACCCAATCAGCGGGGCTCCAGACCGCAACACGCTGACTTGGTGTCCCCACCTCCTCTGGTCCTTCCCTTACCAGACCCCTGGGCTGCTTCCTCCCTGGGGCAGTTGGGTGGTCCCCTTAAGGACAAGATGCCTTGTCTCTAGGTCTTGATACGACAGGAATCAATCTTCCTCTGGGTCTGGTCACCCTGGTACAGAGCCTCCTCAAGTTCAGCGTTCCTCCAGGGCCTCTGCTGGCTGGTTACCCTCCTCAGGAATGGGCTGGTGGGGTTCTGGGGCTGGAGTCTTCCAAGTGCTTCCTTCCCCTTCTTTAGCCAGCCCCAACTGAGCTGAGCTGCAGCCTTTTATCCCCGCCCAGGCGTCTGAGCATGCCCAACAAGGCTTTAGGGGGCGGGGCTTCTCCCTTATATAACCCAGCAAGTGCCGCGCTAGTGTGGGGTGTGTCTACCCTGTCACAGACCCCCTTGATGGAGTGTCTCTGACACTTTGGGCCCCAGAGATGGGCCTGCCCAACAGCTAGGCCTTATTCTGGGGCCCTCCATTCCCATGTGTCAACAGATGGAGGGACAGGGAGCCCCACCTACTCCTTCTTTGTTATTTTCTTCCTATGTTATCTTTCATATTGGACAGGACGCCTTAGTTTAGGGCGCCCTTATCAATCCTGCCCTTGGCATCTGTTGCCAGTATGTCAATTGGGAAAGGCCTTTTGCCTATCCCCCATTTGGTCAAGGGGTGATGTGTTCCTTGCCCCATTATTGGTTAATAACTTAACCCAGGTTACCTCCCTGTGAGGTTAGGGCGGCAGTTATCCCGCCCTTGCTCATCGCCTGTGGCTGTAGGAGCCTGTTGCTCTGGATCGTGACTGCCTTTTTCAAACGTCGATTCTGTTAAGAAAAGGCAACCCTCTTATTTAGATGGTCTTGCTGGTGACAAGGATGCTCTTTGCTATTGTGATATAGCGGGTTCCCCGGTAATGAACCAGGACTGCTCTCTTGGAGTTTTGGTCTCCTGACAGAGTGGCAAATGACCCCTCGGCACTCTCATGCACATCATCTCTCGAAGATCTTGCACTTAGTGGTGTGTCTGTAGGCGTTTGCCTGGTGGCCCACTGCTTCTTCACTCAATTTTGGGTGCTGTGCCATTTGTGGGTGGCCGTGCTGATGGCAGATAAGGCTATAATGCCGCCCGTCTTCCACAGTACGGCTAGCAGTCACCTGATACTGAATGTATCCGAGCAGTGCTCAAAGAAGAACGGTGGGTTACTCACCAGTAATTGTCCTTCTTTGAGATGGTCTGCTCAGATTCATTCAGATCCCTCCCGCCATCCCTGCTACTCGGAGTTAACAACTAGTAGGAACTGGGGAGGGGCAGGGCTGCGGCCATATACACAGCCACAGGTTGGCCAGTGGGCGTTGGCCGCCAGCCCTGTTCTGACAGGCTAAGGCTAAAGAAAGTTTCCGGCCAATTGTGCGCTGCGGCACATACGAACCTGATACTGAATGAATCCAAGCAGCCCATATTGAAGAAGGATAGTTATTGGTAAGTAATCCACCGTTTCTTAGTTCAAACTAAGCAAAGCTTAGTCCAAACCAGAAGTTCAAGTGGTTAGTCCAGACTAAGCTCTTAGTCTGAACTTTTAAGTTCAAACTAGTGTGATGCAGACCCTGACTAATGGTTTATTTTGAACTAAAAAAGTTCGAACTAAGCCATTAGTTTGAACTAGACAGACTAACTAGTTCAAACTAAAAAGTTAGTTCGAACTAGTCAGCGCAGCTAGTTTGAACTAAAAAGCCGTGGTTAGTCCAACTGAACTAACCAGGAACAGCTTAGTTCGGAGAAAGGAAGTTTGAACTAGGCAGCGTGATGTAGACATAGCCGTCTAGGCTCACTATTCAATGAATGGGGAGAAATCAGAACCTTAGAATGGGATCTAGAAAAGTCAGTGTGCTAGATGGGGAGCCACCTAGGTTAGTTAGCCATCCCTCTCTTGGAGATAAGTGCCTATATCCACACTTCAGGGGAGTCCTTTTTTTGCTTAGGGATCCATAAGTGGGACCTTGTGTCCTGGAGTCAGGCAATTTAGGTGCCTAAGTTCTTTCTTTCTTTTTTTTTTTTGGGCATGAGTTAGGTGCCCACCTTACTCCACAGAAAAAACAGCCAGAGGAGGAGATGCCCACTTCAGAACTTTGAAGCCTGTGGTTAGAGCACTCACCTAGGATGCATAGAAACACGGTTCAATAATCTTCTCCACTGGGGATGAGGGACAAAGGATTTGAACAGGAGAGCTCCAACCTCACAGAGTGATGGGACACTCTGCTCCAGGGTGGCTTAGTATCATTGACTGAAGCTGTTCCACTGTGGACTAACTAATGAAGAAGTGACTGGAGCAATGGGATTGGACTCTGCATCTCTCACTGCCCAGCTGGGTGCCCTAACCACTGGACTACACAGTCATTCTTTTTTTCTTTTTCTCTGGCCCACTGACTGCTCCACTGCAGATAAATATTTAAATAGTCATTGGGCCAGAGAGAGAGAGAGAGAGAGAGAGAGAATGTACAAGATAGGTTGGGGGCAAACTAGGTATAGGACTCCTAACAAAGAGACATATGGGGTACATGCTCTGAGGCAGAAATGTAAGTTTTCCCAAACTCCAGATCATGGAGGATGTCAGAAAATAAAGTGTGATTTTTAGGGAGTGGAGAAAGACCCAAACACATTCTTTGATTTCAAAATGATGAACAATCAAGTTGTTGGTAGTGGATGTATGTCAACCAACAGACTTTAGTGAGCCAGTGTATGCCAAGGGAAAATATCGGTCGTTGAGTCTGCAACTCTAAAATGCTACTTTTCACCTTCAGTTCTTTTCCAGTTGTTACACTCCAAGATGAAGACTAGTTGCTCTTATGAATAACTAGTGTGTATGTGCTAGCAATACAGCTTACAGCTAGGAGAAACAGATGACAATGGATTGTATTGTTACACGATGCACCTGTCAATGAGAAGCCTGGATAAACTGTAGGTTCACAGTATGATGTAATTTCATCTCATGATATAATCTATCTTTATGGGCAATGGTGTCACATCCCAAAACACGATATCATTTCAATAGTTTCATAGATTCCAAGGCCAGAAGGGAACACTGTGGTCATCTAGTCTAGTGGTTTTCAAACTTAGGGTCGGGAGCCAGTACTGGGTCACAGACCCTCAGGTGCTGGATCGCAGCATCCCCAGCTGCTGCCATCAAAAAACTGGAACACATTTCTCAAAGACATAATTATTGGGTCATGGGCATGTATGATTTTTTTCAACTGAGTCCCAAGAAAAAGATTTTGAAAACCATTGATCTAAGCTGACTCCTGTATACCACAGGCAACAGAATTTACCCAAAATAACTCCTAGCACATATCTTCTAGAAAGACATCCGGCCAATCTTCATTTTAATTGTAGAACATACATTTTTATAAATGAACATCATTAGCTATGCTACAGGTGGGTGCCCCCTGGGGATCTAGATTATAGGAAGATTAAAACCTGCTCGAACTCTTGAATAAAAATTAAGGGTCCATTCTCACAAGCTGTTACTCCCCAGAGTCCTGTAAGTGAAAGCAGTGGGGTGATCTGAAAGAATTAGGATATGAGTGAGGGTTTGTAGAGTGATTTCTAAGGATTTTATATTTCCAGTGCATGATTTCCATTCTTGTTGGTAACCATAAAAACTACATTAACGCTGAATATGTGAGGCTATGTTTTTAACACAGTGTTCTTAATGACACAAAATGCCCTTGGGCTGGATTCGAAGCCAATTCAAGTACATAGAAAGACTCCCGTTGTCTTTAGCTGAGCTTTGGATCCTGCACACTCTGAACATCGCTCACTTTGAATGACACCCGGATGCTGCAGCACGGCATGCTAAACAGGTGCTTTGAGTAAACAATAACAACTAATTAATAACTGCTAAGATTATAGCTTCAGTGCAGCTATGGATAATCAACTTCCACCCGCTGTGCTCACGGAGTGGCAGCGCGCTTGGGAATTTTCACTGTTCAAACCATGTACACTCATTGGCTTCCCTTCAGGGGTAGTCCCAGGGACATTTTAATGTATTGTTATGAGAGAGCTTGTAGCCTGCTGCACCCTAAATCGCAAAGTGAGCTCAGTCAAACCCATTTAATTTTCCCTGGCTTGGTGTCCAGACTATCTGAAGCTGGAAATGAACAGCACTAATCATAACACCTTGTTCTTGTGCTGGGCTTTTGATCAGGAGATGTCAAAGCCTTTTACAAGGCTCAAATCTTAGGCATAAAGAAGTTAATTGATTTGCCTCAGGTGAGCAACTTGAGACCCACTCCAGTGCTCTAACTACTGGACAACACTGTTATGCAATGACTAATAACCTAGCCCTCACAAGACAACGTCCAAAACACAGGCCTTTATAAACCTTCACTTCTTAATGCTCACAACCTCTTTCAAATTTACTAAGGGGGGCAAGTGGGAAATGGAGGCACAGAGAAGATACAGAGGGCTCGCTGACGGCCACCACAGCAAGTTTGTGGCAGAGCCAGGGTTACAGAGTACTCACAACACTATGCTCTTTCCTCTAGAACATCATCAAAATATTTATCTAGTCTAAAGCTTCCAACAAACAAAACATAACAGTAGGTGCAGATCAGGGGCTGCAGGGCCCCTGGGCCTCACCAACTGGTGGGACCCCTCCACTGGTGCCCCCCCAACTGGTGGGTCTCCTCCCCCACCGCCAGCAGGCCAGCATTGCAGTGGGAGCAGGGCCAGAGCCCAGCCACAGCCTGGTTGGCCAGCCCCCAGGGTGGCAGGCCAACTAGCACATGTGATGTGGCTTCCAGTGTGACCCAAAGGCCATGCTGGAGGCTGCACCACATACCGATGAAATGGTCTGGGGTAAATAGAATGAAATTCAATAAAGATAAGTGCAAGGGACTCCACTTAGGAAAGAACAATCCATTGCACCTATACAAAATGGGCAGTGACTGCCTCTGAAGGAGTACTGCAGAAAGGGATCTGGATGTCATAGTGGACCACAAGCTAAATGTGAGTCAACAGTGTAATGCTGTTGCAAAAAAAAAAAAAAAGCAAACACCATTCTGGGAGGTATTAACAGGACTATCGTAAGTAAGACAGGAGGAGTAATTCTTCCGCTCTACTCCACCCTAATTAGGCCTTAATTAGAGAATTGTGTCCAGTTCTGGGCACCTCATTTCAAGAAACTGGAGAAAGTCCAGAAAAGAGCAACAAGAATGATTAAAGGTCTGGAACACTTGTCTTATGAGGGAAGATTGAAAGAGCTGGGGTTGTTGAGTCTTGAAAAGAGGAGACTAAGAGGGGACATAACAGTTTTCAGCTACCTAAAAAATTGTGACAAGGAGGAGGGAGAAAAATTGTTCTTAACAAGATATGACAAGAATCAATGGGCTTAAATTACAGCAAGGGAGGTTTAGGTTAGACATTAGTTAAAAATCCCTAACTCTTGGGGTGATTAACTAGTGGCATAAGTTGTCCAGGCAGGCTGTGGAATCTCCATCACTGGAAGTGTTTAAGAGCAGGTTAGACAAACACCAAACTGGGATAACTTAAGAGGATACTTGGTCCTGCCATGAGTGCAGGGGATTAGACTCGATAACCTCATATGGTTCCTTCCAGTTTCTATAATTCTATGATAATGTATATGTAGGAGAAAGTAAAAGGTTAAGTAGAAGTGCCAAAGTATTGGCTCGAGGCCTAGCGAAGCAATCTAACAAAGTGGGCCTGAATGGCATGCACATAGGGCATGGGATCATGATAATCTCATCAAAACTGGCACAAGCTAAATATGAGAATGTACTAAGACAAAGATGAGAATGTACTTGAATAAAGACTTGGAGAAAGGTGGTGCTAGTCTGGTCTCATGCCAAAGAGATAAGGAGGTATGCTGGGTCGAAGTGATCTGTACACAGGACAGGTCTGGCCAAGTCATGACACCTTGATAGATGGTGATGCCCAGGGACCTAGCAAATTAAGGGGTGGCATCAAAGGAGGGATGTACAAGTCAATTCAGATAAGGTATAAAAATAGGAGCCCCAGAGCCCAAACTCTGTGCAGCCAAGAGGGTGACAGCCAGTCCTGCTGTCAGTTGAGCTGTTCCACTGCATTGAGAGCCCCAATGCTGCCAACAAATCTGTCGATATGGATTGTTTGCCATAGTGCTACGTTGCAATAAAGCCTAGCCTGGCACCTTCGTTTCTACAAAGATCCGTGGTCATGTTGGTTTCCTGGATCGTGAGTGTTGTCTCAGTTTACTCACGCACACATTCACACACACAGCCAAACTGATATCAGCGGGGGACACAGAACAACACTGCTAAGAACACATCTTGCCTGACGTGCCTGACTGCACTCTGCCCGGCATACCACAGTATAATCACCAACAACAGCAACAAAAAGACACTGTCGTCTGAGCTGTGATTGGCCAAAGCAGGGCTCTTATCAGAGTCACGGTAAGGGCAAGGCCTAGCAGCATTCCAAAGAAGGTCATATGCAACTAAGAGACACAAGAACTATTGGAGGAAAAATAAGGGGGCCTAAGCTCAGGTATTCATTAAGAGATAGAAAGAATGAAATCATACCCTTTCCTCAGGAGAATTTAAATATCTGAAGCATATAGAAGAAGGAGCTAATAATCTGACTTCAATATCATGTTTTCTATATTGTCCTGCATAAAAGAAAAGCTGATTTATTTGCACAACACTATAGTTGTGTAAAAGAATTGGCGTCTCTGCTCCAGATACCTGATAATGTAAAGGCCCAGGCGGCTCCACTGCCTAATTACACAACAGAATAAATAGAACACTGGATCCCAGGGTGGGGTGTTGGCCTTAGACCTCAAACAAGAGGAGCGCTGAAGCAGCAGCTTCCTGGAATGCATTTGCATCCCCAAGCCAATAAAATAGGAGCCGGGAGGCCTTGAAGGTATACGAGAGTAAAAGAGGTAAAGGGATCCTCCCAGGAGACACCTGGAATGGAAAAAGGTGTAGGAGTGGAGAAAGGGCCGAGCTGACTGCTGTTGCTTAGTAGCTGAAGACATAATCTTGTGTTTATGACATCACGCTCATCTCCCTGACGACCCATTGCAATGTCACAACCAAAGGAATTATTAGGATGATGCCAAGCATGGAATTTACAGCCAGGCAGATGAATGTGGAGGAAACACTGAGCCTGTTTTGAGCTGTTGCCTCCCACACTGAGCAACCTGCCTTGCGTCTCTAGTGTAACCCCATGCTGGCACTGCGCTGTGTGATCCAGATAACCCTCTGGCTACAGGATGCTGAGAGCAACTGCTGTGCTGCAGGACAGGCGTTAACGCTAATGGGAGGGATCAAAACAACGGCATTAGTAACAAAAACATGAATCCTGACCACTGACTCTAAGCCAGTCAAGGGCCTGCTAGAGCTCATTGCTCTCTGCAGGTAAACTGACAAGTTACCCCCACTAACTGCAATTTGAAACAAACTGGTCTCTGGGAGGAATAAACCACAGTCCCTTGCAAATTCAGTGAGTTAGCATGGCTGTCACAATAGCTAATCAATAACAAACCAAGCCAAGCAGGCACAGAAAGGCTGTCTACTGATTCTTTGCATTGGCTATGGCTGGGCCCACACATAGCCAGGTACCATGTACTAGATCAGTGGCTTTCAAACTTTGTTCCTCTGGACTTAGCTGGAAAAAAAAAAAATGCATGCCTGTGACCCAGCAGTTACAACTTAAGAGTAGCCGTGTTAGTCTAGGCCAGCAAAACACTACGTTACAGTCTTGTGGTGGCAACAGTAGGGGGTGCCGTGACCCAGTATCTGAGAGTCTGTGACCTGGTACTGGGTCCTGACCTGTGGTTTAAAAACACTGTACTACCCTGTGCTAGCTGTGATAAGAGACTGCTTATGCCCCAAACCGCTCACAGTATAATTAGACGAGACATGGGGTGAGAGGGGAAACAGATGGCCTCGTGGAGAAGTGACTTATCCAAAGCCACACAGTGGCAGAGCTTGGTCTAGAAGCTGTCTTCTGACTCTCTATCTATTGGACCATACTCCCTCTTCCATATTGTGTTATTATTCCTGTGTAAGCTACATTATTCACGCCCCACCTGTAATTTGCAAGGGCGCTTTCATTCTGTGGTGGGGGAGACTCACATTCATTCAAATTGAAGGCTTGTTATACGTGATCAGGTTCTCTGTGCTAACTGTTGTTGGGGTGTGGCTCACAAGGCGATGTATCCAATGCATCACTGGTTGTTAAACAACAGGATTGTGCCAGTGAGGGGAGGCTCATGGTGCCGCCCTTGGCAGAGATCCTGTGCTAGAGGAGCTCAGCCTTTCCCATTGTACTTGGAGTTTGAACTGAAGCAGCCAGCCTGCTCACTGAAATTAATAAGTACCAGCTTCATTAAATTACATCTGCACTGCAGGCTACTTGCAAAGCACTGACTGAAGGTCCATGCCCTGGTATATCACACACTGGACCCAGTGCGAAATCTGGGGTGCATTCTTCAAGGGTGGCAGCTTCTTCAGTTGTGCCCATACCTTGGACAGGAACCCAGAGACCTGGAGTTCCAGGTCAGACTCATTATGCCATAGGAGTGGAGGTCAGCTGTAATGTTCAGATACAAACTTTTGTCAGGCTAGAGAATAACAGCGCAAACGTTTGGATCTAGGGTCTTGATTCAGAGCCATAGAAATGGGCCCCAGATGAGGAATTTTCATCCAAGGCAGGTCTTTCCCAAAGACTGGCATGAGCAAGGTCTAGTGCCTATGTCAATATGACCATGGCTCAGATGCTCATCTGGTATAAATCAATATCCATGAAGTTAAGATGCTTTACGCAAGGTGAAGATGCTTCTCAGTAACTTGTCATTTAGCTGTACCTGAGGGAAACCAATCACTCTGCAGTTAATATCAGGTGATTAAGTCCTCCGTTTAACCTATGCTGGAAGGGAAAAAACAGCCATATTCAAATAAGCCATTTGCTCTATCATCCAGTCTTGTGAGATTATTTGGTGGCTGAAAAGTAAATTTTGTTTTAACAAAACTATTTAAATGATCAGCAAGCAAATAAACCTAACTCTATGGACCTGCCTGGGGACTGCAAGGCAAGAAAACCAACTCATATCCATTGTGAAGGGAGGAATTGGTTCTGTTCCAGCTAGCTCTATTTGTAACTAACCAGACTACCTTCCTCTCTCTCTGTGGTCTCCATTTAATTACAAATAAAGCTGCAGGCTTCTAACCAAGAGCAGCATACGAACATGGCCGAAGTTTGCCAGTTCCTTATAAAGTCTTATTAACAAATCTCACTTTGTGCTTCAGCCTCCTTAGAGCTTATTATAAAGGGTACTCAAGAGTACATAATAAATCATTTGCCAATAGGCCTGCCAGATACTTAGCTGAAATTGCTTCATTCACAGGAGTGATCTGTTGGGGACTTGCAGGGTAAGAAGAGGTAAGAGTCTGGAGGATTTGTTGAGCTGGTAAGAGAACTGTAGTTCTGAGGCTCACAAGCCAGAGGCTTACATTGCATGACAGAGTGGAGCAATGTTTTGTATCTCTAGGGTATGGAGCGATCAATTACCAGACAGCTGCAAAATGATCTTCAGATGCAAGATTACCAACAGATGCCTGTGGATTGGACAGAGTTACTGGCCTGACATTATAGCTGGGTGGGGAAAGGTCACCTTGAGTCATAATAGTTTGACACACTGGCCCACAAATGTTCCTCAACCTAAATGGGATGTCCTCCACTGGGCAGAGTGGAGCTCTGGTAGTGTGGGCTATTTGTTCAACCTTAGGTCTTTGCTGACTGCGTGGTTTGCATGAGTATCAAGGACAAATTTTCCACTGAGATGTAAACTCCTAACTTTAATGCCATCACTGTTGTATGAATTTTGATTAAAGGTTTGTGCCTAAAGGTGTTAACATGATTCTGTTACTGTCCTGAATTAAGCAGTTTTAACAGCAACTGTGAAGTTGATATGCAGAGGAACTCAGTCTGCTTAGGACCATGGCAATCACATCATTCAACACCCTTTTATTAAAGATACAGAAAAAGAAAGAAACCAGTTAAATGCTTTTGAAATGTAAAATAGCAAATAAGCCTTTCATTTTAATGCTATCACTTGTTTCCTTTCCCTTTATCTGTAGGGTGAAGGACAACTTCCACCCCTATGACCAAGGTCCCTTCCTACCCTTTGATTCTATGATTAACTCCTCCCCACCCCTTGACAGTCTCTCAGATGATATTAAAGATGATCATCACTACCTTTGGGGGGGGGGGCCCCGCGACAAAAAGGAAAAA
This sequence comes from Podocnemis expansa, assembly GCA_007922195.1. Taxonomy (NCBI): domain Eukaryota; kingdom Metazoa; phylum Chordata; order Testudines; family Podocnemididae; genus Podocnemis; species Podocnemis expansa. The sequence continues at coordinate 21,266,300 of ML682041.1, forward strand.
TGTTAGTTGAGAGAGGCTGGAGTGGTTGTTACTTCTGGGGTTGGTAAAGTCCAGTTTGAGTTCCTAGACACCAAAGCAAGACAAACATAAATACGGTTAAAGTGGAGTGAAAAGAACTGCAAACAGCAAATGCAGCTTCTGTCTCTGGTATTGCAGCTTACGTACAATCTAACTGCTGGAGAAACACAAGCCTGGCACATGGTCTTATTAGAGACCATGACAAATGAGACCTGACAAACTTGTAGTAGGATTGGACTAGTCAGTATACAGCTTTTGACACCCTCCACAGTCACAAGCTTACAGCTGTGTTGCAAAATAGATAGTCTTGGCCAACTAAGCAAGACACTTATTCAACAGAAGGCAAAAAGGAGAGTGATCAGCATCAGATGGAGAAGAAAAGGACACATGGATGGTAGAGGGTGGGGTTGGACAACAAAGTCTCACGTAACAGATGGTACTAAAATTTGATTAGAGCCAGTGGAGGTGACAATGTTATTTACATCCCTTGTTTTGGTTGGCTCTTGTCAAGACATTGCTGAGATTCAGGGCAATGATAGCCTGGTGGTATCTGGGGGGATCCTGGGGTCCCAGAAAATGGTGGGGCCGGGGGGGGGGGTTGGAAGCAATTGTGTTCACTTCTGGATTCTCCCCCTACCCTGGCCCATCTTGTCTTTTAGGAACCCCCAAAGGAAAGGAAGTGATGGGCAGAACTGGTCATTAGCTCATTATTTTGCTCACCAACTAGGCCTACAGACCCCACATATCAGTTTGGTTCATTGAGTCCAGTCCCACACTTTTCTTGTGTAGCAGGCATCAGCATCCTTTCACCAGCCTGGAATTGCGACATGAGGTCTTTTTTGTTTGGGCTAATTCAGCCTCCCTGCTGTACATTTCCTTATCATTCATTGTAGGTTATTGTGAGGTTTTTCTGAATTTGCATTTGCTTGTCATGCATTTATAAGGAGGGTAAATATGTTGGCCCAATTATTATACCACCATCCTACCCTCCTGTTCCTGTCCTTAAAAATCCTCCATAACACATTCACAGAAACGTCATCTGATACCAGCCTAGCAAGGTTTAGGTAATGATACGGCTTCTGATTAGCTACCAATTGTGTGCAGAGCTACTGTGTGTTAAACCAGCCTGTTATTACTATTACCTATCCTCCTTCACCACCAGTCCCCACCTGCTTGTTTGCCTCTTCCACCTCATGTTTTGTCTTTTGAACTGTAACCTCATTTGGGCAAGGAATGGCCGTTCCCAGGTTTTAGAGTGTCTAGCACTATAGGCTCTGGACTCCCGTCTCAATTGCAATACAAAGAGTTAACTCTAACAGCAGCTGTGTAGTCCATACAAACCAAGTGGTGCTGCTGCCTTGGTCTTAATCAGCAGTTCTTGTTGGTAGGGGCTTTACCCCTGTCTCTTGCTCTCCTAAGGTTTAATCCCAGCCCCACATTAAAGTCAACCACAATGTGATTGACAGCAGTGGGTGCGCCAACAGGCTCTTAGTTAGGAAAAACAACATGGCCAGGAGAAGTTTGGTAGGATTTCCTTGCATCCATCTGTTCTCCCTCTTCTTGATCCTCCAGCCCCCACCCCACCCAAAAAAATTATTTCGAGCAGGGTTAGAGGCAAAAAGGAGCCTAAATCAATATGTTTGTTTAGATAAGCTGGCCGTTTGCTGTACCTAGCTTCTACCGTAAATATGCTGCATGTTCCACAACTCAAGTGCTCGCTTTCTCTCTCTCTTTCACACACACAAAAGAGGTTTTTTCTTTTTCTTTTGAAAGGGATCCATCAGAGCAGCAGCCCAGTCTTGCGCATTAACTCTTTTTTTTTTTTTTTTTCAGAGAAAGCCTGCATTAGTTTGCGCTGGGAGGCAATAGACAGCAAGCGCCCTGTCACTGGATTCACAATTAGGTAATCAGTGACAGTCTGCCAGCTTTAAGAGCCGGCAGGTGCCCAAGGTAAATCATATGGGATCCCCTATTCACCCCAGAATGCATGAATTTATGTTTTGCTTCCAGGTGCACGGCCTATAGCAGGGATCTCAAACTCAGATCACCACAAGGGCCTCATGAGGACTAGTAGAGGGCCACATGAGGACTAGTATGTTAGCCCGATGGCCACACCACTGAAACCCTTTCATACAACAATATTGCAAATATCAGTAACGATAATGTTGTTGAGGGCTGCAGGAAATAGCTTTAGGGGCCGTGTGTTTGAGACCCCCTGGTCTATAGTCTCTCTCTATCACCAGCTGGCTGAACCAATATCTGGCTGGTTTCAGAAAGTCCTTTCAGCCCATGGAAACTGATGGAGTGATTAAGTCTCCCTAAACTGAGAAGTGTACGTTTGTAAGGGGCATAGGGAGGGGGCTGGTGCTATGCTCTTTGACAGATCTTCTATCCCTCCCCAGCCCAGCCCAGCCCAGCAGTTTCAATTAATAAGACTCTCGATGGCTCCAGGAGAAGGAATGCAAGAGAAGAGCTGCAGAAACCTCACTGACCCTGCCTAAGCTACAATTACAGCTGTGTCTTCACGCCTGACAACACACACAGTCCATGCAGCAGCATCTCTCATAGCACAGCCCTGTGTACATGCAGTGCAGGCTGGGCACTGTAGGATGCTCACCGGGACCGTCTTAGATGCTCTACAGGGGTCTTCCATTCAGAGGAGTGTGCCCTTCTGGCTGACAGTCAGGCCCCCTTTTAGGCACCTCACGGTGGGCCCCTAAAACCACTCAATCACTTTTCAAACACTTGGTGCTGAGTTCTAATCACCCTCGCCCCCTCGCCAGACCCAGCTGCAGCTCCAACCAAAGCGTGTTTACTGCAGTCCGCGCCGCCGTGGGGAGGAAAGAGCTGCTCTCTGCAGGGCCATTTCTGCGCACGTCAGGCCTCAGGAGCAGGGGGCTTGGGAAACGCCTGGCTCAGCCTGGTTTCCCGTCCCACCAGGTGGACACCAACATCAGTCAGGTTGCTCAGTTCCCCGCCCAGTTCCATAGGCAGAGGTGGAGGGCCTTCCTGCTGCCCCTGCTTCTACCACATATTAGGGGATTACAAGCCTCTTTCAGGGTCTTTTTGGGTGGCATTGCCCAGCACCAAAGGGCAGGGAAGCAAGACCCTGGAACAGACAGACCCCAGGATCAGTGGGGAGAGGTCAACACTCCAGGTCAGCCTGATTGACAGGGCAGACAGGCCAATGAGAGAGCCAGGAGAACAGGGGCGGGAGGGAGTCCTGTACTCCACCTGTGCAGGAATTACCTGGGCAGAGAATACAGATGAGTGATGCAGCAGCCAGAAGCTGGTGGGGCGAGAGACAAAGCTGAGGCTGGAGCTGAGTGCAAGAGACCAGAGATGACGGCCAGGGAGCCGAGCTGCGGAGAGGAGTGGCCCAGAGTCAAACTGTGGAGTGGAGCTGGAGCCAGCCGCAAGTGCGTATGGTGAGTCTCTGGGAAAGCAAGGGAGATGCTGGGTGGAGAGCACAGCACAAGGAGACGGGAGCCGCCAAGTGAGCTCACTAGCTGGACAGGGAGAGGGAGTGGGACCCCTGAAGCTGGGGCCAAGGGCTGATACACCGACTGGGGGCATGAGGCCACTGCCAGAGCAAGCGTCTGGCTTGCTGCAGCCAGGGCCTGGGCAGGAGGCTATGAAATGTGAGAAACAGGCTGTGAACATCCCTTACATGCCAGAGATGCTGTGTAGGGGACCCCCAGGTATGTGGCAGTGTTGGATGTTTGCCTTTAACTCCCTCATATTATTTTGATTGCTGTTTAATAAATTGTATTTACTTTGCCCCATGTGCATCAGTCAATGGGTCAGGGAAGCATCCAATGCAGAGAGAATAGCCTTGAGTGGGGACACCCAAGCCCTTGACCACATTAAGGTTGGGGGCTGAGCCCCCCCCTCCTGGGCCCAGGCTTGATGGGGTTACAGGGACCCTGCTACACAGGAGAGGGGAAGGGGAGACCTAAGAGGTCAGCCAGGCCCCTGGGTAAAGGGAGTGGGACTGAGGACTAATATCCGTTTGCTAGCCACTTCCAGTGAGGTAGTACATGAGCTAGCAAAGTTCCCCACAACAGCAGGACCGTGCTGCTACTTACAGACAGCTGTGGTCCTCCTTATGGGAAGGCGGCTTAACTCTTTTCCTCTCCAGTCAAGGGACAGACTCTGCACATCCCAGTCATGCAACTCCCATGATGCGCTGCAGTACTTCAGCCACAGGAGAGACTCTAGTGTATCACCAGAAGATATAGTTCAGCTGTGGCCCACAGAGGCAATTGGAAACATGTGTCTGCAGCACCCACCAAGCACTTTGGCAGTTCAGACAGATGCAGATTAATGTCAGACTGATGCGATTAAAAAAAACCAAAGGTTTGTTGTCCTGACAGAGTATAAAATAGGTTCAACAAAACAGAAATTTCCCCCATGGGAAATTTTGATTTTTGCAAAAATTGTGTTTTCAATTGAAAAAGGCTTCATTGTCAAATTCCCAGCCAGCTCAATTTAGCTGTCACCTCTTGTCCCAACCCACATCTCTGACCATGAACTTCTGTGGCACCCAACCCTCCTTTGGAGAGCAGACTTTTTGCTTTATCCCAAACCAATCAAATCCTAGTTGGTTTCTGGAAAGACAACCACAACTAAGACTGTCAACCAGTTTTATTCATGAAGTTTGTCAGATGAAAGCCCAAATCCTCTTTGGAAAAAAAGTTCAAAATATGCACACATTATACATTTCTAGATCTGTCTGTCTTCCTACAAAGCAACATCTAGCTGTCTGTCACCGGTCCTGGTGCTGGCAAGAGGCTGTTTAAAGAGCAGTAGTTCAAATAATGACAAAGACACACAACTGATATCATTAGAGAGTTACATTTTAACTGAAGAGGAGAAAAGATTTTTGTTATTGTCATAAATATTCCATCTCTTTAACATACAGCAAAATAATAAAGAAGAAGACATTCATTTCGTTCTGTCTGATATACAGATAAACAATAGTGGAGCATGTAAGACCTATAAAACCTTGGTGAAATTGTGGGCTGTATTGGATACTTATGTTGAAGAGAGAAGTTGGAGCTATGGAATAATCTATGCCGCTTTCAGTAAGGCTGACTTAGGGCTAGGAGCACAGCCCATGAGCAATTTGTAGGGGATTTCAGCCACTGCTTGGACCTTGCTATGATAAATTCACTGCCCTATGCTGTTCAGTGTCAGCTAATGGAGAAAAATAAGTGACCCTATATTTGTGAACTGCCATGTGGCCTAGTAACTAAGGTACTTGCTGGGGTGGTCAGGTGGGCTGTGTTCAATTCCTGGCTCAGCCAGTGATATTGGGTAAGTTGTTTTGCCCCCACTCCTTCATCAGTCTTATTTATTTAGATTGGAATATCTTTGGGGAAGGACTCTCTACTACTGTGTATGTGTTCAATGCCTGGCATGACAGGGTTCTGATCTCTCTTTGGCTATCTAAGTGCACCTGTAATACACAGAACTAGTTTGTAATGATATTGGAGATTTACAGCCAACCACCTTCTCCCAGTGCAAAATTAATCTGCTTGGAACAGGAATATGTTTATACGATACGAGGAAACAGGGCCCTTTAAGAAAACATCCAAAGTACACTTTCATTCATCTAATGCTATAACATCTGGAATTGGAGAGAAATCTTTTCAGGGATGGCGCAGGAAGACATTTTCAAGCACAGGTTGCTTCTTGGCTGTCCCTTGGGATCTCATTGCCGTAGCTGCTGTCTCCATACTGACAGTAAGGAGGTATCTGTGGTGCTTCAATGATCAGCAAACCCTCTGGAGATAAGGAAGCAAAAACTGTGACGGGATCCACCTCGTATGGAAGTCTGAAAAGAGGAATGGAAAACGAATGGGTCTGCAAATCGCTATTCATCAGTGTCCCCTAAGCCACCTTCCCTTGTACTTTTCATGCATGCACTTGTGATTGTTACCCAAGCTGTATTTTCCAAATGGGGGTTCATGGGAATCCCCTCCTGTATCATTATGCACTTTTGTGTCTTCATATTGTCCACTGGCAAAAATCTATCTCGGACTAGCCAAAACGGCTGCTGGATAACACAGCTGGTGCAAGTCTCTCAGTAAACTGCCCCTTCAGCGTGGACAGAGGGGGGATAACTCAGTAGTTGGGACCATCATATCAAGGAAAATGTCTCCATGGCTCAAGGTTAACATCCTTGGCTGGGGTCACCTTTTGCTAATAAATCACAAATAAACACTGCAGGGCTCATTTTTTGGAAACTGCATTGTACTCACCAATGGAAACTCTCTTCTGTGTTATGGCTATAGCCATGGTAACTTTTTGAGAATATGGGCATTAGCAAATTGAACTAAATGAGTTTAGGAAGAATGGTCCTGCGGTTAATGCACAGGCCTCGAAGTCAAAAGTCTTGGGACCGTTCAGGCTGCTAAGTTGTTCGCCTGGCACAGAGTTGGCTAGGCTACTTCATTAGATCGCTATGTGCCTCAGTTTCCCTGTCTGTGTTATAGAGTCACAGAAACTGGAAGGGACCATGAAAGGTCATTGAGTCCAGTCCCCTGCACGCATGGCAGGACCAAGCATCCTCTTAAACCATTCCTGGCAGGTGCTTGTCTAACCTGCTCTTAAAAACTTAAATGATGGAGATTCCACAACCTGTCTAAGCAACTTATTTCAGTGGTTAATCACCCCAAGAGTTAAGAATTTTTTCCTAATGTCCAACCTAAACCTCTCTTGGTATGGTAGTGGGTTCTTGTGAGATTAGCTAGATTGCTGTCTGTAAAGAAAATCTCAGAGGGAAAAACTGTTGAAATGCACAAAGAATCATTTATATTCAATTAATAACCCTCAGGCAGATCTATAAATTCATTTATCTTCATGAAGAATTGATAAAGCCTTGTGCTACAGTTATAGCTGTGCACTTACTGTGGATGTTTAAAAACCTCTCTTAGCCTCTCTTTCACCCACTACAAGGGTCTCTGTTTAATCTCCTTGGCAGATATGACTGCGTGGATGTCACTCACAGCTTCTGCAGCTTGAGCTTCTGCAAGCACAAGTAAATCTTCTTTATGTTACAGCCTGCGTCACTGCAAAAACTCATGTCCAAATAAGGAGCCTCTCTGACAGGTTCCTAAGTAGCTCGCCTGGGCCGGGTGATGTAAGCCTGCTTTCATGCTGTTGCTCCAGTCTCACCCAGCCAATATGTACTTGCATTTTGTGTCCAGGCAGAGAAGGCCTCTCTTACAGAGTTTGGTTTGATTTTTATTTCCAAAGAAACCCATCATGCTGAACTTCGCGTGTCTGACCCTCCTTGCTCTGCACCTTGGCTCATCATTTACACCAGCGCAAAAAGAGAGCACCATGCATTCATGGTAGCTGGAGAAACTTGCTCTGGCATTTGCTTTGTGCTGGTTTAAAGAAAGGTGCATGGTGCAGGACAATGGTAATGGACCCTGGATAGCTAGTGGTGGGGGCTTGGCAAGGGAATGGCCACAGATCTAAATCCACTCCAAACAGGGAACAAACATCCCCCAAAGGCTGTAGCCCATGGACGCTGCTTGGGAATGGCCACCGATCCACAAACCTAAATTCACTCTGAACAGGAAACGTGCATCCCCAGGAAGCCATGGATGCTGCTTGGGCCAGCAGTGCAGTCACTCCCTGCGACACTACTGGAGTGGGAGGAGAATCCTGCCTCCACGGTCACTCTAGGCTGCTCTGCTCCTAGTCCAGTTACTCGGGCACAGGACGGGCTGGGCAGCATTCAGGTCTATACACCCTGACGTGACTGCTGGCCGGGTAACAGCCAAAACCAAAGAGGGGCCCAAGGCTGATCTCAGACAGGTATTTTTGTCAACATCATTGCTTTTACTCCCAACTTCCACCAATGCAACTGACAGCAAAATCAGGCCCCATCCAAGGGGTCACCTCTGGCATTAGGCTGTGGAAGACATGCGAGTGGGGTTGGGGTGGCTGTTCTGTCACAGCTCCACACACTGAGAGGAGGTCTGGTAAGGTCATCCTGAGATTTGTGGGCAGGAATATCTGGGATTTGTGGGAAAGCTAGTCTCCCAGCACAAGGAGAGCTCATTTCACTGATGGCCCCTCTGACCAACTGGGCCCATTTGCATTATCCTAAAAAGCTCTGCCCTCTACCAGTTCTGAAAAGATGGTTTCATCGTACGATAGTTGGGGAAGTCCATATATCTGCTATTTCACACTTCTTAAATAAATACTAACTATGACTCAATTGAAAGACAATCCAAGCTTTCTCTGGTGCATCTGGGGTTTGGGCCCAGGCCAGCAAAGCACCTGACCACACACACATCTTTGAACACATGAGCATCCCATTGACCTCTCTCTAAGTTATGAACTTTTTTTGGTGTTTTTCTGGACAGGGACATTCACTGTTGCCCTTTAAAGAGTGAGCAGTTTTGGTGAGTCAGATTTTTTTTTCAACAACTTTTTTTATTTTTCTAGTCTGAATATCCTTTTATTGAGTTTTGGCTACTTCCACCCTCCTAGTTTGAGGAGGTTATGATGTAATTTCCTTGCTTTTCCCCCTTCATCTTTATTTCTCCTGAAAGGACCATTCCGGCCAACTCCAAAACTATAGTCACAATAAATATAGTTAGGATTAAAGCTGGATAAATGTTAAGAAAATATCTTTTGCTTTGCCTTGGTCATTAAATATTTATAAGCCCCATCGAGCTAATGAGACCTTTGCGTTGTCTTACTGATCCACCACCCGACTTGCCTCATTTCACCACAGCCATGAATATCACAGGAAATAAATCTGTCAGGTCCTGCTGTGAGCTGTAAATGTCCACCATCTGTAACCCCTACCACTTGGCAAGCCTTATTCCTCTCTGTCCTGCCCTGTCCAGCTTTGACTTTCCTAGTAATGGAAAGGCTATTTGCAAAACATCTTATGACATTCAAGTCTCTCCCTGTCTATATTTTACATAGTCAGAAACTTAAGGTTAAATGTACATATTAAAGCTAAATGCTAACGCCCCAACCACAATTTGTGCCTTTGTGGTGGGAAAGAAACCAAAAGATGGTGAAGTTAAAACTTGGAGTTGGTCAACGTTTGTTAATTTCTAATGCTTGGCTCTTCTACAGAACACTTTGTCTATAGCTCTTGAAGTGTATTTCAAAGCTGGGTAAAGTGTTACTCCTGTTTTGCAGACTGGAATCTGAGGCACAGAGGTTTAAGTGAGACAGAGGGTCAATGACAGAGAAGGAGATCGAATCTAGATCTCTTTTGCCCCCCAAGCTTACTATAAATTCAGTTTCTCTATCAACATGCATTTTCTTTAAATAAAAGTTTGCAATCAGAATTGAACTGCCTTGAAACTGAGAGAAATTTGGCTCTGGAGTTTAATTTGACAGGGTCTCTAGAAGCCAGCAGTGAATTTTGGATTTGTTTGGTCTTGGAGTTTGTTTGGATTCACATTTATCCACGATCCTAATCCAAAGGGACCACCTCCAGAGAGAAGAGGTATTGTCTTCAGCTTCTTTTCTAAGATTTCCAATAAGGCGCCTGTTTTCACATGGACCCCTGTTTAGAAGGAACTGGACTGAGCCATATCAGCTCATCTCATTCATTCCATTCTGTGGAAATACCTTTCCCTGCCACTGCCAAACTGGAGTGGATTTGAACCAGTGACAGGCAAGAACATTGGTATCAGCTATGCAGTCTTGTGGTTTTACATTTCAGAGAGAGTTCTGGAGTGTGAATCATTCACATGGTGTACGTCTCAAGGACTCAGGGGCTTTTTTAGTTTAGTTTTGTTATTATTACTCACGTACTCCTAAATAGTTCAAAAATATATTGTGGAGTCATTGGTCTAAATTCACTCCCAGTTAACCACACTGAAGTCAATACGATTACACATGGGTTAACTACACGAGTGAACGTGGCCCCTGTAATCCCTTGTGCAAATACAGACTTGAACTTGTAATCACAAACTGTGCAGCAGTGTGGTTTGTGGGCAGGGAATTCAACACTTTTCAAACACATCTCACTGATTGATGTTTCCCACTTAGCGTCATGCTGACCCAGGCTTTATGGCTGTGGTTTTCAAAGCCATCTAAGGGTTTTAGGTATGCAACTCTAATTAATTTGAGTGGGAAATGTGAGTCTAAATCATTTAACCAGCCCTGAAAAAATAAAACTTCAGCCCATCTGTGGACGGACTCGATGGTGGGGATCCCCAATGCATGGCGAAGTAGAAGGGGCTGATGGGCTCTGGCAGGGCTGACCTCTGCCTTAGGGAGTAATTTCAGCATTGCTCTGGGTATTACATTCAGGTTCTTACAACTGACTCCCTGGGTCACCCTCTCAAGTTAGTGAGGTTACACGCTTCCCCACATGCTAGTGACAGTACTTTAGTATTCGTATCAACCCGGTTTGGATTTCAGGAGGAAGGATGTGCATTAGGGACATAATCTGCCCATACAGAGACAATTTGTATCAGGTGGGGGGGCAGAGTGAGGCCACTGGCTTCTGTGACCAGCTACTGAGTATACTGAGGGAGAGTGAACTGATTGCTTGCTGAGAACGTAATTTCATGTCATGCACTTAAAAATAAGACTCATCATCATTTCTAAGCTCTGTGGAATAATATGCCCATGGGGGGAAGCCCTATGATAAAGAGCTGAGAAACCACTATGTAAATTATACATACTGGATTTTCTTGGTGAAGTTCTTGGAGACTATTCCTCCTTCTTCCTGTTGCTCTTCATGTTTACCTGGGGGGGACAGGAACACACAACATCGTTAAAGCAAAGGGCTGTTTTTCCAACAGACAAAAGCTGAATTCTACCTGGCTTCTTTTCCTCCCTCCACGTTCAAATCTCTCTTCACACCTTGATCCAGCAAAACTCAAGAACCCTTCTAGAAGAAAAATAACCTGGGAAAGAAGCTGATGGTGAAGAAACTTGCCACACATTTAGCAGCAAACGGGTACTGTGGATGAAGGAAGCCTGCCTTCTTCATCTAGGTTAGTGGGCCTAATTCTGCTGTCTCTTACATCAGTTTTCTACCAGCATATATTAGCCTCAGTAGCTTGTGGCTCCACCACATGGCTACACCAATGTGAGAAGATACGCAGGCTAAGCTTCTCAACGCAGAGTTATGAGCGGATGTCATGACTACTCTGCCCTTTCCATATTGCTAAATGGGAGGGGATCCTGGACAGATGGTAGGAAGGGTCCAAAGAGTAGGCCAGGTATGGAAGAGGTTGAGCAATGCTGTTCTAAGACAACCTTTGCTGAAGGCCTAATCTTATTAGCACCAAAAGCATGTGCCTGATCCAGGTTCTAGACAGGGCAAGTAAAGAAAAACCTGTTCTCACCTTCATGTACTGCAAATCCAGCACGGGATAGGCTAACTGGGTTGTGCGGTCCAAGGCCCTGATACTGCAGCATTAAAGCCATTGGGAGCTTTGCTATTGTCCTCAAGGAGCCCTGAAACATCCCCAGTCCAAAGTGCTCAGCAGCCTCAAACCAATCACAGCTGTGAGGTTGTGTAACAAGAGATGGGGCCGGGTGGGGGCACGGTTGACAGTAATTGTATGTTAAAGAAAATACACAGACTACAGCATAGCAAGGTATTTCACTTTGCAAAATGAGATTGTCCAGACAGCTTGAGGTTGGAACAGATCAATAAAACAGGTAGGAAAACCAACTTAGACTTCACAAGTGAGAGAGTTTAAATAACCTGAAGTGTTGACAGGTGAAGTCATGGCAGGTTCAACTTTCTGACACTGCTGGTTGCTTATTATTTCTGTAATGAGCAGAGGGCCCGGACAATGGGGATAGGTCAAGGCTAAGGTTGGGGAAAGCACCTGAACTTTTGAGTGCATGTAAGAGTGGCTGCTGATCATTGAACTGCACATCAGATTATCAGTCCTAGAGTGTCTCCTAGTTAGTGTTATGGAAAAGGACCATGAATCTGAGGATGATTCAGCAGTAGAAGTAGCTGAAAAGTAAGGCTGGATCTTGTGGATGACTGTGACAGTCACCCCTCCACTTTCTATTTCAAAATAGGTTACCTTAAAAAATAATCTCTTCCTTGATGTGTAGACCCCAGTCCTCTAACCTTCCAAAAATCATGCCAATACATGTGATTATGTCTCCCTCTACTGGCTGGTATTAGACACTCTTTCTGTGCTCTTCCATGTTTTCTTCCTGACCAGGCTCCCTCTGAGTTAGTGGAGCTCACCTCTTCACCCAAGTGTTGAAAGTCTACACTTGGGATGCTGACTGACTGGAGTGATTATGGGAGATGTCTCTGTATATGGCTGTGGTTTGCTATACAAAAATCAAAATGGCATGAACTACCAGTGTGCATGGACAGTCCCTGCTCACTCAGTCGTCCTTATTTTGCTAACCCCAAGCATTTAAAAGTGTTGAGTCAGCCTCTTCCCCTGCTCCAAAATCATGACATTAAAACCATGACAAAATGCTATGGTTTTAGGGTCACACTTACACTTCTCTTCATAGCCAGGAGGGTGAGAAAATTGCTCTGAACTAGTTCCAGACAGGTAGTCATGTTAGTTTAGTTCAGTAGAATGAGTGTTTGTGGGCGCATCCCACTTCTCCAGACACTAGAAAGGGTTCACCCATGAATGCTCACATGAGAAATAAAATGGTTAGGCTTCGAAAGTGGACACAGGATTCTTTAACTAGTTGTTCTTGCAGTGTGAGCTTCTTGTACCATCCTGTGGTACAGCATGTGGCTCACTTGGCCGCTTCTCAGCTAGTAATAATGGCTAGCAAAGCACACAGTGCTCAATATTCTAATTATTCTAATTCAACAACAATGGGGTTAAATTCCAGAATGCAGCAAAGTGGCTTAAGTGGCCCATCATGGGTTAGAAAGCAGTGCTATGGATGAAACATTATTGCTGCTTGTTCTGGGCAGACATCTTTACTTAAACCTCGCATGTGTCTGCAAAGCTACAGAATGGCAGAAAGCCAGACTGCACCTTCTTCGTTCTGTGTTTAAATGCAAGCTTAAAGTCCATGTGGATGCTTTGTGGTTCTTCATTACACAGTAGATATAGATGTCAGAGACTGATGCTAAATATAATTACAGTACAGCAGTGGAATCAGAATCATATTTGTGTAAATCAGGAGCAATGCTAATGATGTTAAGATAAATCATAACAAGGAGTTGTGTGGCACTTTAAGACTAACAGATTTATTTTTTGCATGAGCTTCCGTGGGAGAAGATCCCACTTCCTCAGATGCTTCGAAGCTGAGGAAGTGGGATCCTCTCCCACGAAAGTTCATGCAAAAAATAAATCTGTTAGTCTTAAAGTGCCACACAACGCCTTGTTGTTTTTTTACTGGACTAGACTAACACGGCTATCCCTTTTAAAATTGACAAGATAAATCATGACACTAGCATCCAGAATGGTGCTAGGTGAAAGTCTAAAGACAAGAGGGTTTTTTTTTTCATTGAAAGATGCAGGTTTGAATGGACCTAAACATTTTGTGAATTTGCATAGCGTTCGGCAAGTTGTCTCAGTCATCCCAACCCAACCCTGTTCTGGAAAAAGTCAAAATGTTTGGTTCTGCCATTCTCTAAATCTAATGTTTCGATTCTTTTAATTCAGAATGACTTTTTCAGTCAAATTTTACCTGATTTTTATTGTTTTAAATGTATTGAATCCATAAATGAAACAAAACATGTTTGGCCTAAAATGATTCTCTCATGCCCCCCCCCCCTTTTTTTGATTTAGCCAGTGAGCCAAAAATTACTTATATGCCCAGCTCTAGTCCTGAACCAGCCAACAGCTATACCTGCTGACCCAGTGGCAGAATTCACCTTAGCCACTAACTCCATTTATGGGGAGGGTGTCTCCCCCACCCTAAAAATCACACAGCAGGAAGAAAACTGGTTTCTAGCTGCTGCTTCTGGGTTGTCTTGCCAAGGCAGATTCTGCCCTACTGGGAGTGGGTGCAACTCCCATTAACTTGACGGTTAGAAGGAATTACCCCCATCGTACAGCGGGGCTGATGTGGCCCAAAGAGCAGGTGTTACGGCACCAGATCAAAGGAGGAAGCTGTGCCTCAGGCAGCGCAGAGGGGCTGACTCCAGGTTAACAGATCAGCTGCTCCCAGAGCAATGCCCTGAACAGACTGGAGGTGGCATTTTGTTTGGTTCATCCTGGCCAAAGCCCACTTGTCCCTTTAAAAGAGAGTTCGCCAGCCAGAATCCCCTTTACCCCCCCCCCCCCCACCCCCCTCGAAGCCTCTTTTCTATTCCTGCTCCCCTGACAGGATTTAGCAAGCAGCAGCTCTGTCCTCCTCTGCCTGGCTTTCCTCCTGGCTATGGTCACTTTTGCTGTGGTTTCCCTAAACTTGCTTACCTCTGTGACTCCCAGAAATCCAAGTCCAAGGAGATACTGCTGGGGATGACATAGTTCATCCCCCTGGCAGTATAAGATTATACTAGTACTTGGCTCACTGCAGCTCTGTGGGTCATTGCTCTCCCTTGTTTTCACATGCTTTTTCTGCACTGCCAGGCTCCCTCCTGAAACATCAGCCAGAAAGCAGCTCTCTGGGGGCAGCCTGCTCCTTTTCCTCCACCCAGGCATGAACCCCTAGCTTCCTTCCCCCAGGGCATGGGGCAGCTCATCAACGCTTACAGCTCAGCTCTGCAAATCAGCGGCTGGTGTAAATCAGCACAGCTCCTTTGAAGTCAATGGAGTGAAACTGGCTTACCAGTTTCCAAAGGGATGGCCGTGTCAGTCTGGTCCAGCAAAAAAACAAGGAGTCGTGTGGCACTTTAAGACTAACGGATTTATTTTTCGCATGAGCTTTCAGGGGAGAAAATCCCACTTCGTCAGATGCTTCAGAGATGGGTGAACTTAAATCTGTTCGTCTTAAAGTGACACATGGCTCCTTGGTTTTTTTTGACTTACCAGAGCTGAAGATCAAGTGCTGTTTCTTTTCTACCTTTTATGGTTCAGACCCTCCAGTGCAGTTTCTTTTCTACCTTTTACAGTTCAGACCCTTCCTTTCCCCTGGCACTAGCTAGCAGGACTGTGCAGAGAGAATCTCATCAGGTTGGTTTTTTTTTTTTTTTTTTTTGCCTGCCCATTTTATGCTTTCTTGGTAACATGTTATTTTTAATGCTACATTTACTGTTGGGGAATCACAATAGGGTTTTGATGAAAGTGCTTATGGCCTCCTCAGTCAGCTCCGCTGAATTGGCTCTAATCATCAATGTTATTGCAGGGGATGCTAAATGAATTAATGATTAGGCATGACATAAAGAAAGGTGTTTTATTTTTCTTCCTAGATTATTTCTTTTGTTGTTTCTGCTCTGTTAATCTCTCCCTTTATTCCCCAGCTTTATGGTCTGTTTCCACCACTCTTCTTTAACTTGAGTGCACAATGTGTGTGTTTTCCTCCCAGCTTGTTAACCCTCCCTTATTTTAATACATCCTCTTAACTCTTCCCAGTCCTTTCTGGTTTTTTTTCACCCTCTTTCCTCCCGTTCTTCTTGTCCTGTCCCTTTAGAACTCCTTACTGTTTGCGTGGTGGAGGGTGGGATTATTGCAGCATTCCCAGTTGCTGAATGCCTGGAGACTGCGACTCTCCCTTTAAAGGAATTTCCCTTTGGTACCATAAACTCTGTAATGATCCATAATTAACAGAATTGTCTTGGGGCCTGACGGCCCTGCAAGCCCTCACTACTGGGCATGTTCCAAATGGGTAGCCGTGTTTCTCTACTTCAGCAAAACAAACAAGGAGTCTTGTGGCACTTTTAAAGACTAACAGATTTATTTATCGCATGAGTTTTTGGGGCAGAAAATCCCACTTCATGACCAGTCCTACTGACAAGTCTTGCCAAAGCAGAAAAACAGAAACAGACCCCAGGTCTCAGTCTGAGCTTGCTCTGCCCTGGGTAGAGCTACCCACTCTGAAGGATTTCATCCTGTGTCCAGCAGTTATCCGGCAGGCAGCAAACATGAGCAGGTCCTGGGGCACTTCTCTTAGAGATGTGAATGAGCTATGTTTTTGCAGCTGAGATTTTCAAGGTTACCCCAGAGCTTTGGACTCTCAAGCTTCAATTGTCATCCAGCTTTGAAAATCTCACCCCTTTCTTCAGACTTTTGCCCCATTCAGTTTCATATAACAAACCGCCCTCACTAATAACAACCCAGCTCCTTAAAAGGAGAAGAGCATTTAAACCTGTAGGCCCCAATTCTCCTTGCACACTAGCATAAATCAGAGTCCACAGGGGCCTCTTCTGTGAAATTGGAAAAGGAGTATCAGCCCCTTCAGACTTGTTTACTACATCCTCCTCTTCCTCATCTATTGCTCTTTAAAGGCCACATGGACACTGAAGCAAAACAACTCGTTGGAGTTGCTAAAACAGATGGTTGACTCAGCATTCTTTGCATATGACTTGTTGCAGTTTCCATTTCATGCATCTGATGAAGTGGGATTTTACCCACGAAAGCTCATGTGATAAATAATTATTTTAGTCTTTACAAGTGCCACAGGACTCTCCATTTGTTTTGCTGAACTAGACTGCCATGCCTACCCCTCTGGAATTTATCTCCTCTGTTTCTTTCAGACTGGATAGGGGTGTAGCCCCATAAATGTCATTTTTGTTGCCTCATTCTTGTCGATTTCCCTTTTCTTGCCTCTGGCCGGACCCTCTGGCTGCGGTGTTTGGTTTGCAAGTGCTGCAGAAGAATGTGTCCTTGTTAGACTAAGGCTTACACAGGATTGGCAGAAACGCCTGGTAGCATTTATCTGAACCTCAAGTTGTGTAAGCGCTTTTTATTTTTCCTTTTTAGAACCTAGATTCAGGCCCATAACTATTGCAGGACCAACGGGGCTTTGCCCCAGGCGCACCAGAGCAGCTCAACAGAGCTGCTCATTTAAAAGGCATGTTTCGCGGCGCCGGCCCCAAGCACCGCTAACGGCAAGGGGTGCGTTCAGATGGCCATGTTATGGCTCTGCGTAGATTTATTGCCCTGCCTCCACTTTCCCTTGTTCTGTTCTTCCCTCCTCTTCTCCCTGCCGCTCACTCACCTGACACTTCCACAAAGCCATCCTTGGTTTTCACTGTCAGCTCCTCGGGTTTAAAGCTTTGCACGTTGACACACACCTTCCATGGCTCCCCAGAGCAGGGAGCAGGACTCCGATCTGCAGGGTACCCGCCAAACCTGGAGCTGTATCCAGCAGTAGGCATACCAGAGGTTCTGGCTATTCCTGAGTGCAGTGGACCGGGCCACGTACTGGTCAGTCGTGGGCGAGCCCAGTCCAGTAAGTCTGCAGTCAGATCCCCAGAGAAGGGGCCCATCCCGAAGTCATCGTCGAGGAGTCGTGAGGACAGGCCAGGCTCTCTGAATCGGTCTCGGACAATTCTGTGTCTGCTGGGGTAATGGCAGGAAAAGGGCATCTGACTGTCAGCCATAATTTTCTTCTAAGGCAAACCCAACGGTGATTGAGGCCAAAACTCCTTCAACTTTATATGGCTTCAGAGGACAAGCTGTCCCTCGTAATGTCAGTGTTTGAGCCGCAGTTTCTGAGTGCAAAGTTAGTCCCTAGGAGAGATTCATCCACTCACCCAAGCCAGACAGGGTGGAACGTCTGTGACTGGATCCAGCTGTCTATATCAGAATCCTCCTTTCCCTAAAACCAACAAGATTAAAAATAAAATCAGGACTGACTGACTATAAAAATGCAGAGATGAGACGATTTAAAAAGGCAGGGAGCAGTGAAGTCAGGAGGCAGAGAGAAAGTTCCCCACTGTTTAAATTCCACACTAGAGAAAGAGAGGCAGGAAGAAAAAAGCCTTGTTGGTAAAAAAGCTCTCAGTGGGAGCAAGCAAATCCCAGACTTAAAGGGTGCGTTTGCTCCGTCTCTGCACCACACAGGTCCCTTCGGATCCCAGGCAGGAGCTTAAATAAACATTTCTTTTCTGAGTCCAGAAACTTCTCCAGCATTCCAGCCTGCTGGGTGCCTGCTATTTATGTGTCTGGCGCTGGGTGTTGTGCTGTGCAGTCCTGGCCCTGTCAGCTGAGTATTTTAGAGAGAATGAAACACCCTTGGAGAATCTGGGCTGCAACAGCTGACCTCTCCCCCGCGGCCGGGAATACTTACGTGGGACAGCCAACTTTAGACAGCTTTCCTCATTTGCCACTCCTTCCGCTTTGCTTCCTCCCCTCCCTTCCTAGTGTTGACAGAGCAGTCAGGGCACTGCAGGCTACTAACTAACACAGGGCGCAGGGCTGGGTGCTTCTTTTTAATGTCCCCATTTGAAAATACCCACTTGCCCCAAAGCTCCTCGGCGTCCTCGCTGTTCACTGTCGGACACGTGCCAGGGGCTGATTTAGGCAGGCCCTGTGCAGCACAACATGAGTCATGCGCTTGCTGCCGGTGGCTGGATCGGGCTGTGTGACGACATGGGACTGTGCCCGGGCTTCTAAAGAGGGCTGAGTGTACCAGAGCAGCCGCTGACTCAGCCTTGGCAGCGATGCCCGCAGCAGGGGAAGCTAGCTGATTCCACGGTCAGCACTCCAAGGCCATGATCGCAACTGGATTGTGAGCTAGAGTCAGCCCTGGATTAGGGCTGCATCTCCCACGGTACGCTTGGAGCAGGAGTGTGCACCCATCCGTGAGAAGGGGCAACACTGGCTGGGGAGACTTTGACCAAGTCAGCTGCTCTCTCTCATTGACATGCCCAAAATGGGAAGCTGTGGATGCAAACAGTGTCGACTCCTTTTCTGAGCTGCAGCAACCCCTGCAGGCATACGGGAAGTGTCATTTGTTCCCCCAGTGCCAGGCAGGCGAGGACTGGGGGGGGCAGATGATTACCGTATGGTCCCTCTGTAGCTGGCACCGCCCATGGGCTCTGGAGAGGGTTAACACTGATGCCAGTGCGTGTGTGGCCACTGTGGAGCACACGCTGGGCGGCCAAGTGCTGTATAAACTGCTGGTCTGACTTAGTTCAGCTCCGGACCAGTCCTGGTGCCACTGCCACCACATGCTGAGCATCCACATACAGGGAGCCTCCCAGCAGCTGCTCAGGGCAGTCATGGATGCCACAATCCCAGGCAGCGTAGCGGGTGGGCTCATCTAGTGTGTGAGGGGTTTTTGGGTTTAGCTCGCCCCACGGGCAGGCGCCCAGCTCCTGGTATGGTAGCAGACCTGGGAAAGTGCCTTTGCATCACTCACGCGCCATCCTGTCCCACAGCTGCCTCACCCATGTGGAGCTAGAGCCTATGCTACATGGCGCTATGTGATTAGTAACTGCAGTCTCTAATTACTGGCTGGAGACGCTCACCTCCGTCCCTGCGGGGTGCACAGAATGATGACCAGAGTGCATTGCTGGGTCCTCCCTCATGCTCTCTTCTCTGAAGGCTGGCCAGATATTTGTCTGCCCTAGCCTGAGCCAGCTCCCTTTGAAGTGGCTCCTGGCGTCTTTGTTTGAAGCGTTGCTGTAACTTTTGCTGAAACTGCCCTGGGATGCTTTTGACCTTCACAGACCTTGTCAAGGCAAGAGGCGAGCACCCAGCTGGGGCTGTCAGTAGCACAGAGGTGTGTGATGGTGGAAGCTAAACCTTTCACACTAATGTCCTTTGCAGGAATGCCTGAGAGCAATCTTTTCCGGCAGGGATGGCTCTGCACAGCCTATGGGAGATAGGTGGTTGGTGAAGCTTCCCTTAGGAAGGCAAGATCCCTGGCCTGCCTCCTCTGCCCCAGACCCCAGCCCTGCTCTGGCCTCTCCACCCCTGGCCCCATCTCACGTCCCTCCCCCTATCAGTCACAAAAGTTGCTGTGTGGGTTTCTGGCTGACTTCAGCTTTTCACCTTCTTCCTTCCCTACCTAACCCCTCCCAGCATGACCTGCAGCTTATGTGCACCTCCAAAGGCAAGAACTGGGTCGGTGCATGCTGGGGCTGTTGTAGGACGACTCACTCAGCGGGTTCCTCCCTCCCTGGCTGACTGGCGCAATGACTGGACCAACTGAGTCAAGCATTTGGGGGGGGGGGTCATTAAACAGACCTTCTAGGAAGCTTGGGCAAGACACAGCGACCTGGGACAGGAGAAAGGAGAGGTGCAGACAGCCATGTGAGAGGAGGTGAGCTGCTCTGTGTCCCAACAGAAAGTCCTGGTGGGTGACCGGGCAACCTGCCAATGGCCTGAGCCTGACCTGACGGCTCACACACATTCCTTCCTGCCCGGGTGCCAGGTGCTTTGCTACATAGGAAAAAATTCAGGGCACAGCCCCCCCCAAAGCCACACCTTGCAGATGTGGGACCGCTGAGCATGAGTGGGGAGGCATAGGCAGAATTTGACCCCTTAATCTGGAGGGGGGCAGCCGCCACAGTGGTTTGTGACCCCCCAGCCCTGCCCCTGCCGGCCAAAGCAATGCCCCTTCCACCCCCTCCTGTCTCAGCCTTGCCCTGATGAGTGGCCTGACCCTGGGCGCTAGCCAGAGCGCCAGACCTGCCCGGTGGCTGCAGAGCCAACCTACTAGTGGAGGGGTGGCTGAGCACCCCTGGCGCTCGCCCCAGCACTGCACTGTCACAACACATCCTGGCACCAGGCTGCCTGGTCTAATCCAGTCTCCAGGGTGCTGCTGGCCCCCCGAGGCTCAGCGCTACTTCCCCAGGCTGGCCTGTAGCCAGCCAGCCCATCAGCTAACCCTACGCTGGGCTGCCCAGTCCACCCCAGGTGGAAATAAGGAAAACAGTTGTTCCAGTTTTCAGATTTTGGGGGCGGGGGCAATTTTAACCATGATGCCAGGGATCACTTAGACACCTGAAACCTCTAGCTGGTTTTGTTTTTGGCAAGAAATTTAGCTGATATGAGCACTGTCCCTAATCCCTATATAAAGAAAGAAATAAACCCCAATTAAGATATATTTTAACGTTTTGTAAATTTAGAGTGGTTAGGAGATAATACAGCAAAAGCTTCCCAAGGCCACATTTGACTAGGTAGATAACAAACACCACTGATTTAGGCCACTACCAGGACTGGATTAACACATGGGCTACATGGGCTCAAGCCCTGACCTCAAGGGGGGGGGCCCCGGGCTTCAGTCCCTATGGCTCCTGCAAGATCTGGTCCCCTCCTCCCCTCCTGCCACTCCACTCAGCCCCCCACAGCATTGGGGGGGCTGCAGGGAGGGCCCCTGCCCTACCAGCGCTGGTGTGGGTAGGGTCTGGGGCCAGAGGCTGGGCCCCACACTCCTGTCCTGTCCCTGGGGCAAATCTGTCAGACCAAGATGGGAGTACGGCCTCTGCCCCCCCACCCCACCCCCTGCCAGCCCTGGGGCCCCAGGCAGGTGGGGAGGAGGTGGTGCTGTGGCAGACCAGGGCACTGAGGCCCTTTAATCTGGGCCTGGTCTCTACAAATGAAAGAATTTTAATGCGTTGGCAACTACTCATGAGGCTTTACTTTCTGCATTTCTCTAAGTGTCAGCAATGGGAAGAAAGCAGTTCTTCTGTTTGTAATTCATTTCCCTTTGTGTCCTAATAAATGCTCCAATGTTTGGGTTGCAAACACTGCGCATGAATGTTGGTCTAAGAATGATTTTTTTTCACTTGATATGTCACTTTTTAAAAAAAGGTTTTGGAATCTCTTTTGTAGCCTGTGTTTTTTTTTTAAATTAGTCATAAGTGGTGGTCCTAAGGGTGCTGGGAGTGCAGCATTCCCCAAGTTGAAGTGGTTTCCCTTATTTAAGGCCAGCACAATGGCTGCATGATCTCTAAATTATTCTTGGGTATGGCATTTTTGCAGATTTTTCCATCATGAAAGAAGTGTTCAGATTATGTGCTGTAACTTGATCATTTCACCAGTCTCATAAGTGAGCTGATGCTGAACGACAGGGTTAAAAATGAACACTTACAGGTTGTCAAGGAGGACGATAGTAGAGAGAAATATGTGCATTAATTAACAAATGAAGGGGGGTGAAATTAACAATGGCTCAAAAAATCTCATATGGAACTGTAAGGATTTGAGCGATTAAACATCAAACTTCAGGGACATTCACTGAGTTTATGAGACTACAGCCACCTCAGAAATATGAAAGAACAAGCGGAGCTAAAAGATTAGATTACCTACCATGAGTGGTTGGACATACATCACAGACGAGACACACAGCTATAATGACTGCTTGCAGGGCTGGCCCAAGGTTTTTTGCCACCCTAGGCACACAGGGATATTGGCACTCCCCACGCCACCCCCAAATGGCATGGTGGAGCAGTCAGGGCCCAGCGATGGGTGGGGAGTGGAGCAGCCCCCAGCCCAGTCCTTGGCACCCCGTAATTTTTGGCATCCTAGGCAACTGCCTAGGTCACCTCTATGGAAGGACCAGCCCTGGCTGCTTGGCGAAGGAAGGCTTTGTAGCAAAGCCCAACAACTCCTCTTCAGGTATTCTGGGAAAAAAACAAGGACTAGAAAAGTGCAGCCCTAGGTCTGGTAAAATCAGGGCATTCATAGTATTTTGTGTAATACCCATGTGGACCCAGCTGGTAACTCAAAGCCCATTGTGGGACAAAGCAAATTCTCACAAGTGGGATTAAAGGGCAGACAAAATGGCCACGCTGGGGTACTATGGCTAATCACTACAAAATTAACAAGGCTTCTTGCAGCACTTTTAAAGACTAACACGTTTATTTATCGCAGGGGCTTTCATGGGCACAATCCCACTTCCTCAGGTGGCTGAAATGGAAAGTGTGGCGTGTTAGCTGTAGCTGAACACACACAGCGAAGGGTGGGTCACAAGGTCAGTTCGAGCAGCCCAAGCGAGATAGGCTGCTCCCACAGCTCGGCTCCTTGCTTCCACAAGCTAAGTCTGTTTGTTTTTCAAGATTGAAAATGCTGTGAGGCTCCCAGCCCTGCTGTTGGCTCTGCCACATGCAGGAGGTGGGGAGAGAAAAATGCTTCCGTGTGTCTTCTCAGCGGGGGGGGGATCGGGATTCGGGAAAGGGACTTTTGTGTATCTTTGGGGGTGCAGCAGGGCGGGGTTTGGTGCATGCCTTCCCAGCAGAGGGTGGTGGGGAAAGATGCACAGAAGCACCTTGCCCTGTCTCCCCTCCTCTCTCCCGGGAAGACACACGGAAGAAACTTTCCTTGTCTTTGGGGGTGAGGCAGGGAGGACTTTGGCTTGTGCCTTCCCAGGGGTGGGGCATGGAAAGGCTCTGGGGAGTCATTGCCTCTCCTCACCTACCTTTTCAATCACCCATGGGGAGGGATCACTCCTGCCCCTCTTTTCCATTTGGCAGCTGAATTTCATTTCAGTAGTGCCCTGCCACACCTCCTGGGTGTCATCTTGTCCCCATGGGGTTTCTGCATGGCTGGCTTTTAATACCCTTTGATTCTGGGAGTGAATCGATGTGTTTATATTGGCTCTGGGATTGTGGTTGCAAGGCAATGGGGCCGAGGATATCTGTGCACTTGTAAAGGGCCGGGTGAGATCATGGCTCAGAATAATAATAAATGACATCACCAGTGCCCGGCCCTCCTCCAGACCTTCTTTCTCCCAGCAGGAGCTGTTCAGAGACAGGGGAATCTCCAGCTCAGCTAGAATTTGTCTGTAGCTAATAAAAGGCAGAGCATTTCTTACAGAGGAATTGGGGCCACGAAAGTGCTGGCCATTGTAAGGGTGCCAAATTCCTTTGTTACAACTCTGTGGTAGGCTACCCAGTGCCCTCCCCTTACCAGTGTGGAAATCTACTGGTACTGTATAGGCTGTAAATGGGGCTCCCTCCACTTCCCTGGGGAGCTGATCAATGTTCACCACATTGCACTGCTAGCTTACTTTGCTTGATGTCCCACCACGCTTTTCTTCTGCTGCACTTTAGCCCATTATGCTGCCTCTCCCCTTTCAGCCTCTGTGTTCCTGCCTCACTGTTGAAGAGCCATGTCCAAGAGGGTTGAGGTGGTGACGTGGTCAGTTCGCAGGACAAACTCCAAACATTACATCATCACCAGGCTGATTGCAGGGCAAAGACATTAGGGTAGGCAACGAACCATGGCAGGAGCAGGGCCAGGATCCCTGTGGCTGTTTCTGGCACACGTTCAGCGCTGTGCAGCTCCCACCTTCTTTGCTGAAAAGCGAACTCCTTACCAGGCAAGCAAGACAGACGACCTCCCATTCCAAGGCCAAGGCCAAGGACGAGAACAGACCCTGGAAACTGCCTGCTGGGGTCTCATGTGCGTTGTGGCTGGTATCACCCTCTCTCTGTCATGTGTGCAGGCTGAAGATGTTTGTGCATTGTGAGGCCTGTAAAGAGAATTTTCACTATTACATCCAGTGCATTGTGCGGGCCCCTTCACTCCTAGTGTCTAGGGTGAGAGGGAAAGCTGTGGGAAGAGGGAAGCACCCCTTTATGACACCCAGTGGTGACATTGTCACTGGTTTTGCCTTTCACTTATTCCTAAACAATGAGGTGGCTGTGTTTTTGCTCCCAAGGCCTTTTGTAATTGTTTCAAAAAGTTCTTGAGCCAGGATAGTTGGTTGTTTCTGCATAGCTGGATCTGGACTAGAAGATCAGTGAAACAAGAGGCAATCGAGAGGGAAGGAGAAAGATGGGGCAGAAATGCGGGGTGAAGAAAAAACAAAATTAGAAACGACAATGGGGAAGGGAGAGAGAATGCCTGAGAATGGTTGATGGGATAAGCCTGGACTGCAGAGTGCCTCATTCCTGCTGGTGCCTTATCTCACCTGCTGTCCAAAGTTGGCCTCCCTCCCTAGTCTGGGTCACCGTTTGCTCCCCTTGTATTAACAAGGAGCATTCATCTAACACCTCAGATCAACATTTTCCTGCTCAGCCTCAGGCTGCTGTTCTTTCTTGCATGCCTCTCCCAGGGCAGGTATATTCTCTCTTTTTGGTAGTTATTGAGCTATGGTAATGTGGTTCCCCTCCTCTTGGCTCCTGTCTTTTCTATGTTATCTAGATTTTGTGCCTCTACTGCCTCTCCATATTGCTTAGTGCCTCGCAAACCACCAAATCTCAGTCACCAGCCATGCCTCACATCCAATAACACTGACCTGTCAGCCCATCTGAGCGCAGTGGGCAGCTAACGCGCTTTTGTTCTGAGCCCAGGAGATGGCGGAGAGCTGTCAGCCATGGTCCCAACACTCAGTGTACTTACCTGCCAGGAGGTGACATGCTTTGCTGACAATCCCCAGTGCCTTGCTGGCTCTCTTTGAGATGGGCCTGGGACCAAACCCCAGATCTCCCCACCTCAGTCTTTGGGGAAAGAGAGAAATAAGGCACAAGCTGGTTACATCAGTGTTTCAAACCCCTCAGGACCTGGCAGGAGTCACTCACCAGCTGGGGCACTCTCCTGGCCTGGTGTGGCCATCAGTCTTCTCCCTTCTGGCATCCATTGATAGCTGCTTTGCTAATGCTCTGCTCTGCCCTGTCTCATGACCCATCCCTCTGGCCAGGCTGCTGATAGGGCAGATGGCTGCATGCAAGGTCTTCAGCCCAACTCTGGGTTCAACAGGCCTATGGCAGGGGACTTGAATATTCCCATCTTTGGCATCCAAGAGCAACCCCAAACTTTCCATCCACACAGATGCCGAGATCCAGCCCAGTTGCATGTTTTGCTTCTTTTCACTAATTAGTGCTTTCCTGGATGACTTCTTAGTCTCACCCCGGGGCCCAGCCTTCCAGTGCTCGCCTCCCCCTCACCCCCAAGACACCAGCTGATTGTGCCATTTCCTGCATTGTGCCCACAGGATCGTCGCTGTGATGCATGACCTGCTTTACGTCTCTGCTCCAGCCCTCAAACCCCGTCCACCCACCTAAGTCCTGGATGGCAGCTGTCAGTGGCTAGCAGTATAAGGAAACCAAACTCCTTCATGTCCTGCTGTGCTGAGATCCAGCCCAGACAACTGGCCCAGCTCAATGCCTCCTGCCATCTCAGGAGTGAGGGCGGGTGCATCTCCACAAACCAACACTTGCAGTTTGGTTGCCTCATTTTAACCATCCCTGACCTGGCTGAATGGTCTGCACTGCTTTGCGACTATATTAAACCCTGCGTCATTAATCAGTGCATGACCGCGTTGGTGTTTATTCGGGGCAACAGCATTAATCCCAAGGAACATGATGCTTATTAACATCGGTCTGGGAGAGGCTGAAGATCTGTTCTGGTCCAGTCTCTGTTATGGGCCCATCTGCTGTGTTGCTAATTTTTTGCCTGCTCCTTCTGTGCTGTGGACTACTCTGGGCAGAGGGGAAGGGACTAGGTGGAGCAGGGCTCAGCTCTGTGCCATTCTGCCACCCGCATTTAGTTTTGTTGCATCTAGATTTTGCCAAGATGATATTTTCTGCAGTGTTTAAATCAGTGGCCGGGAAAGCCACAGCCAGCTGGACACTGCTCTGGTGAATAATGCAGTGCCAGCTGGCCACAGGTGGCAGGGACCATGCCGCAGAGCCCCATGCAGCTTGCTGGGCATCAGTGTCAGCCACACAATGAAAAGCACTTCCAAGGCAGTGGAAGCCTTCAGACAAAAGCAGCAGAAAAAACAGCCCTGGCAAGTCATACGTGGAAAGGAGAATTCAGAGCTCCAGCATTAGCTCAATAGACTGGAGAAATATGTTGAGGATGCAGCCACGGGAGGGGCTGAGATCCTTGCAAGGGATGCTGCGTTCACAGAACTCAGCCCTCTGAAAAATCAGGTTGCTTTCTGAGGGCACTGATTTTAGGTACCCACATGTGAAGTGCTTGGCTAGTGTCCCATGGGTAGTTGGGAAGAGAATCCAACAGCCTATCTGCAGCTCTAGCTCACACTCCTCTCACACAGTCCATTCATGCTTGCTTCCTATTTGGGGACTTTCAGTCCCCGGGCATGGCAGGAGAGGAGTCCAGTACAGAGGCAGTTTATTCATCTCTTAGGTTGTGGCAGGCAGTCTGTATTCAACAAGCGCCTACAAGGCTTACATTGGGACAGCATTAACTTGACACAGAGGGAGTCATGGCTATGGCCAGGACAATCACCCGATTGCATGTGTCTTGCTGGGAAAGTATTGGAGCCACAATGCTGTGAGCTGGTGAGTGTGAGTGGTCTAGGCTGCACCATCATACCTTCACTGAGACATTGTAACATAATACAGAAGACCAGCCAAAGACCCACCGCTTGGTGGTTCAGCCTCCTCACTCTGAAGTAGAAGACTGGACTTTCCAAGTGTCCTACTAGCTGAGAACTCAGGATATGGATGGGGCAGAGCCAGGAAAATCAGGGCTGTCCTACAAATGGACAGGTCCATGTCTTGCAAACCTTAGATGGTGGACAAAGGTGGTAAGCATTGGCTTTGGGGAGGAGAAAAAATGGGCAAGGCAATTAGGAAGGTTGTAAACAGGAAGGTTCTTATTCCCTCATTGTCCTACCCAAACCCAGGGTTAGACAATCCTCGAATCTCACAATTCAGTGTCCTGCAGGAGCTTCCTGGCTTGGCAAATGGATTCTGCAGCCTGGCAGACATTACTTTCCTATGAGACACTGTGGGATCCAAAAGCTTCAGCATGCTACCAAGGTGATCAATGCCTTGTAAATAGGCTGCCTTTTCTTTTAGTTACAGGGAATGGCTCAAGGGTCTCCAGCAAAATAGTTTTTCTGAAATAGGATAAAAAAGGAGTGAAAATATCTGTGGCGCTTGCAACTCTGGTTCCTTGTACCTCATGGCAATTAAACATTTAACTGTCATTGTCCCCAGTGAGAATATGCTAATATGTAATGCATTGTTTTGGGTGATGAAAATTTCCCCCCAAACACAGCTGGTCTAGGGGGCATGGAGGCCTGCCAAGTACTGCCTATCAGCCTTGGGTTTTCTATGGAAGTCTGCAGTCCTGGCATCAGCACGACATGGGGCATTGGCATCTCTAGTCCAACCACAGCCAAAGTGTGCTGGTGCATTGGGAAAGGGAACGGCAGGCAGAAGAGAATCCAGTGGGAGTCATTCCATTGAAAGCAGTCGTTTCTGCAAGACTGGAATGCAGCCCCCTTGGCAGATCTGTGGAGACTGCACCAGGGAGATCACTGTATGTCAGGATTCATAACGCCTATGGGCAAAGGGGAGGCCAGAGTGTTGAAGGTCAGGTCAGATCTCTGGAGTGCACCAGCAGAGCTCAGTGGTGCTCTTTGAAACACTGATGGTCTGGCAGAATTGTGTTGGGTCCCAGGAAGGGAAGAGGAGGAGCAGTGAGGGACACAGAAAGAGCTGTGGAGGGGAAGCTTGCAAAATTGCTTGCCCGTGCTTTGCTCTTACTTGAGCCAATGCCCAGTGACTCTGAGTGAAGTCAGTGGAAACACTCCCGTATGCTGGAAGTGGACCCTAGATCTCTTACACCACTAAAACGCTCCTTCAGTGTGTGTGAAAAGAACACAGAAGACGAGTTCGTAACAAGAACTAATACTGTCAGAACCTTTATTTGAACCCTTCTTGTTTCTTTGAACCAGGCTAACAAATTAAATACGTCAGGAAGACCAAAGAACACAGTATGCTTTTCAGTGGAGATCAAAGGTAGTTTAACAATGGAATAAAATGATCAGCTGTTTCCATATGATTTAGTAGGGATCGACCAACAGACAGGACTGATGGAGACACATTATTTCCATAACAGTTCTACTCCCTTTTTTTCTTTGCTTTGTTCTACACATTTTTGGTTAATGATATTTGAAACTTAAGCCTGCCATTGGGATCCTCAGAATGCTAAACCAGTGGGTCTGGGACACTTATCATCAGAGACTTTCCAGGTCATCATCAGTGGACCTTCCATTGGCTCATGCTGAATTTGGGGTCCCAGAAATCTGAGAGTGAGAGGCCTTCATCAGTAACTAGGGACACCTGAGGAATGACTTCCTTACTCAGGAAGACATGCATGCCCCTTCCTTTTATGGCCTATTGTAATATGTGGAAGTTGTAGTACTTCTGGCAATGACCTTATCTCTTTGTCAGGTGAAAACTTTTATGCCACTACAAAAGTCATATGATTTATTGATTTCCTACTAAGGAAGCCATAAAACCTACTGGACATAAGGATTAGGGTTAAAATATTCCCTCTTGATTGCCTCCAATTAAGCATCTAAATTCATATTTTTGTCTCCTAAATAAGTGCCCAGATCTTCAAAAAGACCAAGCACCTGACATCCCTGAGTGAAGTCAGTGGGAACTGTGGTTGGTTCAACACCTATGAAAATCAAGACACTTATCTTGATGCTGAAATATGCACCAAGCACCAGAGTTTTAAAGGTATTGAGGTGCCTAACTTCCATGGAGTTAGAAACTAATACCTTTAAAAAATTGGCGCTTTAGACCCTGCTTTTGAAAATCTTGGCCATAAAGTGCCAAACAGTCCCCCTAAATTTAATGGGACGGCTGCTATTGACTTTAACGGAGCTATCCTGGTTTATACTCACAAGGAGCTGAGCCACACTGTTTAGCACGTCATGTGATTTCAAACTTGGCAAAGTCAGGCTGAGGCAGCTCATGCTTTACACTGGTGTACCATGGACTACACTAGGGGATTGCAAGGGGGCAGCTGCATCCCAGGGCAGGCAAGGCCTCAGAAAGGATTTCCACCCCGCTCCCATATGGAAAGTTAGTAGCTCCAATGTGGAGCATGTGGGGAAAGAGTCAAAGCAGGGAATGACAAGAGGAAGGACAGTCTAACAGATACTGAGTTGGATGGGGACTTAGGATAGCTGGGTTCAATGAACTCCCTGTGTGAGCATGAGAAAGTCACATAACTAACCCTGTGTTCATGTCACCATCTGTAAAACAGTGATTCTACTTCCCAGCCTCCCACGAGTGTCTGAGGATAAAATCCATGAATGGCTGTGAGGTCCTTAGGTGCTCCTGTGAAGCTAGCCACATAAGCATCTAGACAGATGAAGGGGCTATTCAGTTATCCAAGAACCAGGGGTCTGCAACCTGCGGGTCTGGAGTTGCATGTGGCTCTTTGGCTTCTGTCTTGCGGCTCCAGGTACCCCATGTCACCAGGGGACCCTGTGGGAGGTTCTGCCCCCCACCAGGAGACCCTGCAGCAGGTGCCCTGGTCCAGCTCTCACCCTGTAGGCTACACACCCATTGTGGCTCTCAAAACACATGGTTAATGAAGGAATTTTAAAAAATGGCTCTTTTGATCTTTTGAGTTGCCGACCCCTACTCTATTAAAACATGAGAGGGAAGAACATGTCTCATTTCCCAACGAGGACAACAAATTACAGGCTAAACAGTTGCTCCCAGATACTTTCTTAAGGAGCCGTGACATGAATAGAAATTGGTTCATAAATTTTCCCCTCCTCTGTTTGTTTCCATGTAAATAAGTCTTCCCTATAAATTACCAGCATTCTCACTCAATCTCATCCCAATTTGTCTGGCTGAAGCCTCCACTAAAACAGAGCCCATTTCATTTATATGTTCATCAGTTACCTCTCTTACAATGTCTCCCCACCCCCCAACAGAGCTGGCGACTCCTTAAATTAATTGACAGGCTCCTGTCTGTGAAGCCCCAATGGCAGGACCCAAATATCATCTTTAAATAATGCTCAATAAATAGAAGAAATAAATATTAAATAGCAGGCTAAGTCCTTTTAGCTTCTTCAGTATATGTACAATGCATAGCAAAATAACGCTGATTGGTTGTTTGCAGACAATAGTTTGGTATAACTTTAAAATAAAATTAATTTAAACCAACACAACATAAAACATAAAGCCAAATACCTGACGTGCAGTAGCCCATCAATAATAGCAAATGCATAATGAGTCTTAACTATGCCGCAATTTCTTGCTCTTCAGCACGGAAGCTGAAGAGCGGAGCTCTGCAGGGAAGCATAAACAGGATCTAGTGAAAAGCTAGGCTCAAGATAGAAAATCTGACGCTTCCAGTTTTGTGGGGGGATATTAGAGATTAAAAGAGCATAACAAACAATCAACAAAGCCCAGAGCAATGGCTTAGAACACTGTGCCTTTTACAAATGAGAACCTTGGGGGACTCCCTGGATTCTAAAACACAGGAGCTTTTGAAACATTATTGGGCTACTGGAACAAGAGACAGGGAAGGAGATTTAGGTATTTCCTGAAAACTTTCAAATCATCTGAAAACTTTTCAAATGTTTTTGAGAATCCCTCACTCTCAGGAGTCACAGATTAGCCTCAGATAAGCAGTGATTCATATATGACTGAGCTGCCTTTCCACTAAATTAAGGATGGTTTTGCAGAACACTGGAAGATGATGGGGTGCAAAATTCTTCAAAAGCAACAAACAAACAAAACAACATTTAAAAAAGCAGCTGGCAAAAGGCACAAAAGATAAAAGATTGAGGGGGTTTTACAAACTGGCAGAAATCCCAAATGTCAACCAATAAGCAGAGCTGCATTTTGGATCGTACCAGCAATAAATAATTAAGTTAAACATAGCTCCACCAATGGGTGGAAAACACAACCTACCCCATAACTTGGCTGGGCTCAGTCACTGGAGAGCAGGTTTGGGAAACATCTTCAGGACTGCGTGTTCTTCTGTACTGTTGTTTCCTTTATCTACCATGGCTACATCATCCCTCCATAACAAACAACATACAAAACTCCTGTGGATGGCAACCACAGAGGGAACATGAGATTCTTCTCCAGAGCAGCCAGGTTACATTTTCTGCTCTGATTCAAGAAGAGGAGAGAAATATGCATTTCGGCCAACTGGTGGTGACAGCAGCAAAGGGCTGTTCTGAGATTTCCCTTTGCAGGTCTGCAAATTTCTCTTCCCTCCCCCATTGAACCAGAGACGATGTAGCATGATTTTTGCCGGGCCTTCTGTTGGATCACAGATTTGTGAAGCTCACTGCCAGTTAATGCTGCCATTGTCTTTGTGTCCATCGGACTCCAGCATGGAAAAGGGTGGACAAAGATTTTGTGATGACTCCTAGTTTTCAATGGAAAAAGACTACACACAGCATCCCTCTGGTGCAAGTTCACCTTTCACACCCACCCCTCTGTCACAGGAAAGCAGACTTGTTCAGCTTTTCCCTACCACCAACTGTAACATGAGCTACAGTGAGATACTTCAATACCTTCCCTGGCTGCAAAGTGATCAGAGTTCTGGGGCCATCATTGTAAACTTTTACGCTTTGAAGGGGACATGGAGACATTGAAACAACCAACTCCAAAAATAACTTATCATTCCAAAAATATAATAAATAAATACTGTTAACAATGACCAATCGCATCCGGTCTGACGTAGAATTAAAAATAGAATAAGTATCACAATAATAATAAATAGTTTAACAGGTTTGCTCCAATACAAGTCTGACTGGGAAACTTAGGGAGTTTTAGCTGCCAGGGACAGTACGATCACAGGCAGTCCTCCTTGAGTGGATCAGCAGGCTCATGCGCAGGATCCTGTAGGCTTAGCACAATCCTGGAAGCCATCCCTTTACTCTTGGTCCATGTATGTTAGACCCATTGACATGGACTGAGGACTACATGGAGCTTTGTTTGTAGGTCTCCATCACTAAGGGAGTCAAGTCAACATAATACTTTACTATTTACACCGTTTTCCCCAAAGCCCCTTTTCTGCACCTCCTTTTAACCCAGTACTTAACTGCACCTAATGTGGCTGGGAACTCAATACCAGCAGGGTTTATTCTTGCAACAGTGGTGGGTTTCAGCCTTGAGTCAAATGTCCTAGGCCAACAATCGCTGCAACTGCACCCTACTAGTGTAACAACGATGCAGGGTTTATCAGGCTGGGCCAACGTGTTGGGCATGGGGAGCAAGAGTCCGCAGTCCTTCTGGGTTAGATCTTACTGCAAAACCCAGAATGCAGAGAGGCTGGCTAACATCAAGCAAAGAGATATGCTGTTCCTTCCCCCGCAGCCCATTACAATGTCACTATGTAAACACTCACACAAAGGGGAGAGGTGGCATTTAACCCCCAGACGGGCCTTTGGAATTTGGGAGCTCAGCACTAACCAGAATCCCAGTTTTCTATTTTCTAAAGAGGTTGGGAAGTGGGGCTCATCTGGACCCTTTTCCTAACTACTATGAGCCATGCCAAGTCATGGATGAAACTACTACATGCCAAGTCATGGATGAAAGCCTGGTGCCACACAGAGATGAACTGCCACAGAAAGATTCTGGCATGAGGGAGGACAGCAGTGCTGATAAAAAAAACAACCTGTGCTACACAGCAGGAGCCCGATATTGGAATCCTTAAATGGTTTAGAAATGAGGGCATCCGTTCTGTGAATGAGCTTTCTGAGATGGCTGCACACCTCCTACTGACCATTGAAAATAAAAACCACTAATAGCTGGGAGGGCACTAAACCACTGAGCCACATCTCTCTGTATTTGCGGCACACAAACGTCCCGTTCACCTTGCCCGTCAGGTCACAGCTTTGCTTGTTTACATCCCCATGATTCAGGGGCTGCAGGCGGCTCTTCAGTCACATCTCTTTCCATGTACAATCTCCTCCTCAGTGGAGGCAGATCAACTTTCTGCTTGGCCCCTGTGGACCCGAGGACATACATCCTTGAGTCATTAAGACTGAACAGGATAATAATTGTGCAAGGTGTGGGAGAGGCAAGGGAAACAAATATCCTAATTCTAAATTAGCTGTTCTAAGGACCCAGCTGTTGCAAAAAAAAGAAACTCTTCTGTGCCAATTTAGCCTGCACCTGGGAGAGGCCTTTGTCAGGTAGCAAATGACGGTCATTGTGCAGCTGGTTCACTGCTAAGAGAAAAGAAAGGCAGGCCTGCCACACAGTCTGGAGGGACGACCACTGGTCTCCCAAACAAGAGCCAGGGGCTCATCAGGAAATGGGTGATTAATGGATACACCCCTTTTCTATATCTTGCTGCTTCTGCCTCATGCCTAACTCACCATGGGAGTCTTTGCCTGACTAGTGCTCAGAAAGTAAAGTGCAGCAACTACATCAAAGATCTACCTGAAAAAGAACTAACCTGGCTACCTCTCTGGAGCCAAGAGCCACCTGGAGGCAAGGGAGGTGTCCAGATGGAGCTGCACTGCCTCCTCCAACACTGCAAAGAGCTGTGAAAGGCTCATGTGGATGTATTCTGCATCAGCAAGCCTAGGACTCAAATGGTAGCCCTCTGCCTGACTGAAACCACATTCCTTGGAGCTGAGGCTAATGCCTGGAAGAACAAATGTTCCATTGTCTTTCATCCGGGCAAAGGTGCAGCAGCTCCTAATTCTTTCTTCGAAGGTGTTCTGTGTTTCTGCAGCAGGAACAATTCCAAGAGGCCCGGCTGCTAAGGATTTCTGGGAAGTTTGGGGGGAGGGGGGAGAAGCCGGATGCCGCACACTCTGCCATGTGTTGCTGTGCCTGTCAACACACATCTCCCAGTAGCAAATGTACAGGAGGAATTTCCAAGTGTCTCTGTGGCCGGAATCTGGCACCAAGAGTAAAGACTCTAGGGGCAGGGCAGTCTCTGTTTCTTAGCTGTCTCCTGGAAGACAGCTTGGAATTAATTAGTTATTTTGTTCACTCTGTTTTAACCCTGCACTCTCTGCTTTGTGAAGCAAGGTTTTCCCCAGGCTGCGCTACAGCACAAAGGAAAACTCAAGCATGGATCCCATGGCCTAGGCCGGGACTCCAAGCCAGCAGTTGTGTTCCCTTGCCACAAACCACCCCATCATCCCTCACTAGGGCTGTCGTTCCAACCCTGAACACCTGTGGGGAGGGAGGCTTGCAGTGAAACAGGCTGTCAAGCTCTGGCAGCTCTCTCAGGTGATCCTAGGATTGTTTCTCAGGCTGACGAGCCAGCTGGGACCCTTCCTTGCTAGTTAGTGCCCAGCAGCTCATTTTCCACACCAGGCTAGACAGGTGGTGAGCTTTAATTACTCCTACTGATTGTGCACATCTTCTTATTTGCATTATCCCATCCTCCTACATGCCAGCCTGATTGTTGGGCTCATCCACCTGCCCTTTCATAGAATGTGGGATCTTGGGAGCCGTGACCGTCATTTCCTGTAGGATTGTACAGGGCCGAGCACAATGGAGCCCTGATCTCCTTAGCCACAAGGTGCTATTGTGATGGTTGCTAAGTAGCAGCAGTAGCAGGAGGGAACACTGTAGTAAGTTGCCCAGTCAGTGAAGCAGACAGCCTTTCTTCTTTCACTTAACACAGAGATGGTTTCTGCTGTTCCGGGATTTCCTTCTCCTTTCTGCTGATGAATAAAAAATTTCTCTAGGTGAGGCTCTTACACTTTCAGCAACTCTGGGCCAGGTGTTGTATTACATGGGAGCTGACCTTTGAGTGAGTAGGGAAGACTAGAAGGCATTGAGGCCACAAAACATAAGCTCTTTGGGGCAGGGACCATCCTGCATATTTGCAGCACCTGGCATAACAGGGTCCATGACTGGAGCTCCCAGGTGCTATGTACTAATATGTTTCCTTGGAATACCCCATGCCTGTCTGACCCAGTATCCACAGGGACCAGGGGAATTCAATCGCACAGCGCAGAGCTCCTGCTACAGAAAGAGCTGTGCTAGGATCTTTGCCAGAGGTGGCCCTGGAAAGCCCCACTGGCAGGAGATGAGTCTTGAGCAGAATGACAAGAATTGGCTCCCTTCTATTTCCTGACTGTTGGCGTGAACTCCCAGCCCCCAACCCTTGATTGGTCCCACTTCCACCTAAAGTCTTCCAGCACCCTCGGCAGGGAGTTGGGGGTGAAGAGAAATAACTCATGAGATAAAAAAGGGGATTGGGGCTGGGGTTGGGAATGGCCACTTCCAACCCTGTGTGCCACACAGTGCAATTCCTTTCTTCACATTCACAGCAGGAACTGGCTGACCCAAGATGATTAAATATTTTCCTGGGCAGTGGGGCACAATGGGCCTCTGGATTTTCCTTTTGTAGGGGATAGGCCACAGTGCGGTACTTGTAGTTAATGGGAGCTTTGCCAGAAGCAGGGCCAGATGCAGGCTCTTTCTGCATGCCCTGAGGAGAGTTTCTTTTAAATTACGCTTCTCCCTTTCCCCACACTGGACAACTGGTGTTTGCTGTCTGCTGGTCAGGGTGAAGCAAGGAGCCAAACTCACTTTCTGGATTAGCAGATGGGGAATGGTTCCCTGGAGATAGGCAAGGAATGGGTGGGGGTAGGGGTTTGTTCATAATCGCAAAGCACAGACCTTCCCTCTCTCCCCATCTCTGTGACATGTCCACGTATACTCTAGGGCAGCCTGTGTCTGCCTCTACGTGTGCAGTGCCCAGCACAATGGAGTGCTGGTGGCTGCCATCATATAAATCTGAAATAATCCCTCGCCGACATGGTTGGAAGAGAAGAGAGGGATTTGAGGATGCA
Organism: Podocnemis expansa; assembly: GCA_007922195.1. NCBI lineage: Eukaryota > Metazoa > Chordata > Testudines > Podocnemididae > Podocnemis > Podocnemis expansa. The sequence goes on from ML682041.1 coordinate 21,302,630, forward strand.
CACGGCAGGGAGGGGACCACCTAGCGCCGCATGCTGTCATAGCTGTCAACAGAGCCATAACTCCTGCTCCTGCTCCTGGGACCTGAACTCCGGCTCCGGCTTCTGCTGCTGTCACTGCTGCTACTCCAGCTTCTGCTCCGGCTGCTCTTGTAGCTTGAGTAGCTGCGGCTGGGAGAGCGACTCACTCTGCTGTACCAGGAAGAATAGCTGCTGGCGCTGCTGGAGGAGGAAGGACTGGGCCTGTAGTATGGGATCGGGCGTTTCCGGGCACTGTGGGAACAAAGGGAGAGAGTAGTGTCTATGCCCTGGTCTACGCTGACAGTGAAGTTTGACATAATGCTGCTCATCTCATGAACTCAAGAAAGAAGGAAAAAGGAGCTGTAATTTGACTTGCTAACAACACTACTGCACTGAGGTTGAAATCTGCAATTTCAACTGAGTTCCAGGTAGCTGGAGAGCAGCTTTTCCAGTTTTTCCTGTCTGCTACACCATAGCAAATGGCTCCATCCCTGCTTGCAGCCCTGGGAAATTTTCAATTAATTCCTCTCTCTGGATGCAGCCCCATGCCTCTCTGTGGTGCCTGTGGCAGAGAAATACTAGGGAAAGCTTTTCCTGCTTTTTTCCCCTTAGAGGAAAGGGAGGGGGGAGTGGGCAGAGGATGACAGCCTCCTCACAAGCCCCTGTGCCTACTACCCACAGTGCATTGCATTTCAGGAAGTAATGTGTGCAGTTTGGACACACGACCCCAGCAAGTAATTTGCTGTAATCACTCATCTTTGCCTTCTGTAATATGACAGCCTAGGACTGAATTGCAATCCTACCCCCCCCCAAGCGCAGACAAGCCCTGTGACTGAGTTTTCAGGGGGTTCCGGCCCCACGGCTCAAAGGGAGGCAGGGAGGGAAAACTCAGCAGGATGCATCCCCTCCTTAAGAACTTGGAGGGCAGAATCTCCAGGCATGATGGACTCAAAGCACATCCCCGCTAACGCTCTCCACAGACTTTGGCCAGTGGGTCATAGCAGATGGAGCCTGAAGCCCTCACAGTACCTGCCTCCTGAAGGAACCCAGTCATTTCCGTACCTCGTGATGCGTCGAGCTTCCAGGTGGCTTGGAGAATCTCTCCTTCGTTTCCTCATGGGCGAATAGGACCTTCGTTGCCGCCTGTCCCGCTCCCGCTGGGACTCCTTCTCGCTGGAGCCATACTTGTGCTCTCTTGCATGTTCCCTGAGGAATGGCCAGTTGGGAAATGGTCACTGCTGGCTTTTACTCAGCACCATCTGCAGCATGGCTATTTGCTGATGTAACAACTCATTGGGGGAGATGAAGGGGAGCTCATTGGTGGAGCTAGAACCTGGCACCTGCAGCTCTGACACACAGGCCTCTACCACTGGTGGTGAAAACCTAATCCTGTCTCCACATGGCTGGACTGATAGATGGAAGCACTCGACATTCAGCCAGCATGTTATGCACTCACTTGCTGAGCACGGGCTGGCCATGCTTTACGACAGCCCATACAGTTGGCTAGATGTGCAGGCAGTTCCCAGATTTAGCCTGTCTAGATGCAGCAATGCAAGGCCTGGATATTTGCAACAGGTGTATGCTATTTCTGTGGGGCACATCTGTTCTGCAGAGCCTCAGCTGCCCAGAATTAATACTGCAGCTCACATGCTGGTGCTGCTGGAGCATTGTGGGGGAGTCTCTACATGTCCCTGAAGTCCTGGCTTGTTGCCCTGCCAGGCTGGGGAGGGAAGAGAGTTGATCTAGTTTCATATACTGCCTTCCAGTTTGCAAAGCAATGTGTTAAATATGGAGGCCCTGATTTTCACTTACATTCAGGCCCCTTACTGAACTCAGAGAACACAAAGACTTTTCAAATAAGCAAAATGGTTCTGAGGGGTTCTCTGATTGCTCTGGATATTAGATCCCCCTAGCAAGAGTTTGGAAACATTGAACAGAACGGTTTGTGCCTAGGTTTCAAGTGTGCTGTGCTAGGGATTGGGAGCACAGAAATCTCAGGGTACATGGCAGGTGCACACTGAGAGGTCAAAGCTGCCTGGTTTCCAGGTAGGTGTCAGCAAGCTTTATTTGCCATCACCCTGCAGATTTGCTACATTTTATCAGGACTGATAATACCTGGTCCTACCATAGGAAAACAGAAGCTGGAGTGGGAGGAACTTGAGCAGGGTTGGCCAGTGGCCACCATGCTGGTTTTCAGTATGTCACCATGTGAATGGAGGCTGCTAAGGATCAGGGGAGGCAACGACTTGTCTTGTGAGTATAGCCACAGCACTTGGCTCTGCATACAACCTCAAGCTGGGTCAGGCTGCTGTAAAAAGAGGCTGCTCCACCTTACGCTAGGGCCATTTCACCTCCTCATAGACTCTAAGGTCAGAAGGGACCAATATGATCATCTAGTCTGACCTCCCGCACGCTGCAGGCCACAAAACCTCACCCACCCACTCCTACAATGAACCTCAAACCCATAAGTGAGCTATTAAAGCCCTCAAATCATGATTTAAAGACTTTAATACAGAGAATCAACCAGCAAGTGAGCCATGCCCAATGCTACAGAGGAAGGCAAAAAACCCCCAGTGCCCAAGCCAATCTGCCCTAGGGGAAAATTCATTCCCGACCCCAAATCTGGCAATCAGTTAAACCCTGAGCATGAGGGCAAGTCCACACCAGCCAGTCAAGAAGAACTTCTCTGTGATAACCCAGAACCCGCTCCATCTAATGCCCCTTCCCAGGTCACTATCATACCCATCACCAGTTGTAAAGGCAATGGTCAAGCTACACTGTCCATCATATCATTCCCTCCATAAACTTATCAAGCTCGGTTTTGAAGGCACCTAAGGTTTTTGCCCCCACCACTTCCCTTGGTAGACTATTCCAGAACTTTACTCCTCTGATGGTTAGGAATCTGCGTCTAATTTCAAGCCTAAATTTTCTGACGGACAGTTTGTATCCATTTGTTCTTCTGTCCACACTGGCGCTGTATTCAAATAATTCCTTTCCCTCCCTTGTATTGATCCCTCTTATGCATTTATAAAGAGCAATCATATCTCCTCTCAGCCTTCTTTTGCTCAGACTAAACAAACCAAGCTCTTTAAGTCGTCTCTCATAGGAAAGATTTTCCATTCCATGAATCATCTATGCAGCCCTTCTTTACAACTGTTCCAGTTTGACTTCATCTTTCTTAAACATGGGTGACCAGAACTGTACACAATACTCCAAGTGAGGTCGCACCAGCGCCTTGTATAACGGTACTAACACCTCCCTATCTACTGCAGCAGAGGTGGGTTGCCAGCAGAGATTCTAGTCTCTGGGCACTGGATTTATCTGGATTTCTTAGGAAGACATCATGTGGCTAAACAGCCAGTATGAAACACCTGGGGACCTCAGTTCAAACTCTGGCCAGGCTGGCCCCAAGTTCCACATCGAACTGAGCCAAGCAAGTGCCTGGTGTGAGGTTTCAAGACCTCCTCCAAACCCTGGGGACAGGCCTTGTCAACAAGGTCACAACTGTGAGCCCAAACAGAGCCTCTTTAGGGCCCTGCTGTGCAGTCTGTGTTTTGATGAAACAACAGGCTGGAACTGCACAGCCTCAACTGAGTTTTACTTGGCACAACTGGACTAACTCTAGGATGTGATTTGACTTTGTCCCATACCTTTAAATGGAAATAAAGGCTGCATCCCTGCTGCGAGGCAGCTGCTATTTAGTGCTCAGAAGCAGCCTGCACAAGAGACACCCTGAGATCTATCATGGTGGTCCTGCTTGCCCTACCCTTTTCGTTCTATAAAACAAAGGTCGTTCTGCATGACACAACTATGACAGGAGAAACCCAAGAAAGAAAACAACAGAACGCCGCTAGTCATCACCTACAACCCCCAAGTCAGACCTCTACAACACATCCTGTGGGATCTACAGCCTATTCACCAAGGTGACCCGTCACCCTCTATAGCCTTGGGACAAACCTTTCCTCGCTTACAGCCCCCCCAACCTTAAACAGATACTTACCAGCAACTACAGACCTAACAACAGAACCATTAAAGCAGGCACACTATCCCTGCAACTAACCATGCTGCCAACTTTGCCCACGTATCTGCACAAAAGACACTATCACAGGACCTAATCAAACCAGCTACTCCATCAAAGGCTCAACATGTGCAGAAATGCCCCTCTGCCTTATATATTGGACAAACAAGACAGTCTCTGTGCAAAAGAATCTGACACCAGAAATGACAATATTCTAAAACCCGCGGGTGAGCGTTTCAATCTCCCTGATCACAGCACTGATGATTTACTAATTGCCTTGCTCAGATAGATGAATAACAGATCAAGGTTTCAAAGAGAAGCTGAGGTGATTGAATTTATTTGTGAATTTGATTGCATTGCATCAGGGCTTAATAGGGACTTTGGATTTTTCTCTCATTACAACAGGTGATTTGACCTCATCTTCCGCTATATGCTGTTCCCCAGTGTTTGAATCTTAACAACAGCTTTGATTTGCTCTTATAGTGTGACCTGATCCTATGTCTTACAGTTCCCTATATTTATTTCCTTCCATTCTGTAAGTTCCCCCATCTTGAAAGCATCTGACAAAGTGGGATTTTCTCCCATGAAAGCTCATGCAATAAATAAATTTGTCAGTCTTTAAGTGCCAGAGGACTCCTTGCTTGTTTTTGTGGAGAACACATTTCACCTGAAGCACAAAATAAGCCGTGGGGGGATGAGCCTACATACAGTGAGACTGACAAATATCTTTCCTTGACACCCAGAAGCCCCTAAAAAACCAACCCCCCCTGAATTTCATCCTGCTTGAGTTGCATTGTCATTTGCTAAGTTACCATCTGTGCTGCCTGGAGAGTAGAGACTGTGTGGCACTCACTGAGAGAGTAGAGGTTTGCCCTAGCGTTCCTAAATTTCCACTACTCCCACTGTAATGCTTTAGTTGCCACCTTCCACCCAAGAAGTGGCTGCATTTCAGTGGTGAAATTTACATCTCTATAAACCATAAGACACTCTGAGACTCTTGCGATGAAAAGTACTAGTCAGCATTTTAAGTCTTGGACCAGCATTTCCTTGTAGTAACTGCACTGTCTGTGGGAACTGGATCTGCATGAACATCTTTATCTTACCCTTGGACAATCCTGGATAGTCCTGGTGTGTTCTTAACACTGATGCTAAGCTACTGCTGTGGCTCTCTGCTCCGTTATTTTGGCCAGGAAGGCCCTTGACTGAGAGCCTCTTAACTGAAATAAATGTGTTAGTCTTTAAGTGCCACAGGACTCCTTGTTTGTTTTGCAGAACTACAATAACATGGCTGCCCCTTTGGAACTTGGCAAAATAGGGAGCGCTCTTGTTTTTCTTTAGCTTTAATCCATGCTAACCTCAGACTGCCTGAAATATGGCAACACAGAGTACAAGTGAGCAACAGGCCTAAATGGCAAGAGGCTTTATGTAGGAAAGCGACCACTGTAGCACGCTGACCAAGCAAGCACACACGATGCATCAACCCAAAGAGAACTTCTGTGGTGGGGCTGAGTGAGCGGCTGTCAGCACTGTCTAACCAGGGCATATCACCAAGTCAGGCCATGCTCCACACACTGAGGGGCTTTTCAATGAGGCCCAAAGTTCCCTTCAAATCCCTAGCTGCTAAATGTTGCAAATGAGATTTTGTTTTTCTGCTTCAAGAAAATCATTCTCTGCCAATGGCTCAAGCCCTCCAAGAGACGTGAGGGCTGGCACAGTCTCCAATGTATCTAGGACTGACATGGCAATCAGGCCAAATCCACCCAAGTTTAACATTGATGCCCCTGCACCCCCAGGTCCTTAAGGGAACTGTGATGACTTGGGGAATCTATCTATGCCAAGCTTCTAAATCCTGCTTTATTCAATTAAAGTGCTGTGTCATAGACTCAGAGACTCTAAGGTCAGAAGAGACCAGTATGATAACCTAGTCTGACCCCTGACACAAGGCAGGCCACAAAACCTCATCCACCCACTCCTGCATTAAGCCTCTAACCCATGACTTAGTTATTAATGTCCTCAAATCATGATTTAAAGACTCTAAGATACAGATAATCCACCAGCAAGTAAACATTGTCCATGCTACAGAGGAAGGTAAAAAACACCTAGAACCTTAGCCAATCGAATGCCTTAACATGCCGTGAGTCAAGGGCCCTGGCATGTCTCACCCACCACATCCGGAAGAATCTACAGAACAACAAAACATGGTAACTTTAATGTGAATGCTCTGAAGGGCAACGGGTATGCTCAAGAAGGCTGCCACACCAAGAAAACTGGGTCTGCCAAGTGGGCTGATACTGGATCTTCTGATGTCCGGTGAACTCTCAATAAGCATTGCTAGGTGATCAAAGTAGACTGGGAGATGTAAAGGAAGGGTGTCCTTTACTGACCATCTTGGGAGAAAGCAAAAGGAGGCTGGCTGCAGGGCAGACATGCCCCTTGACTGGAAGAGAAGCCAGGCAGCCAAGGTAAATCCAGAGAACTTTAACTCAGTCCTGGAGAACACCCCAGAAAGCTGAAGAATCAGAGGCAGGGAAGGGTGTGTAGGAGTGTTATTGTCTCTTGGGCTGTCTGAAGTTGAGAGTAACCGGCTTGGAACCTTTTGCAAAGTCTGTGCGTCTGTCTGCTTTGGCACTCAGGAGGGATGAAATGTAGCCCATAGTGCCCCAAGACTAGATAGAGCACTTGGAAAGGAACAGGTCAGCATGGGTTTCAGGGTCATTAGACCATGAGGTCCCACTCTCCTTAGTGGACTGAACAGCAGCCAGGTGAGCGTCCAGAACAGGGTGCTCGACCAGGGCTGTGACAACAACATTCCAGTGGATATCTGGGGAATGCACTTTGTTGTAGTATTGGGGTTAAGCTGTAAGGCATCGCAGCGCATCTTATTCCCTCTTTCCATTCCCCCACATCTCAAGGCCACTCTTCGATGGGGCAGCTCTAAACCTGCCCTTTGGAGACACAGACTGTGGGTCGCCCAGCCCTTTGTGTCTGCTGTGACCCACAGCACTGGATCAATCAGCTTTCTAAAGGGCTCAGGGTGAAGGCAACACATCTCATCAGGCTTCATCCAACACATTCAAGGGGCTAGTCCTTCAAAGCCCTGAATAAGCAAGCCTCTCTCCCCATCACCCACCATGACAGCTACTTAATGGGCATCTTTCACCTGCTTGTTCCCAGGGTGAACGGAGAAGGGGGCCAGTCTAGGAGAGAAGGCCTCAGCCGCAGAAATCCACACATTGGGATGGCCAGAATCTTGCCACCTTCAGCTTGTCTCTTTGCTCAGGCCTCTACTCTCAAGAATCAAAGTCAGAAGAAGCAACTGGCAACACATATGGTGCTGTGCCATAAACGACGAGAACTGGAGCGTGCAGACCTTGTGGACCAAAATATGTCTTGCTCCATGTTTGCATTCAATGCCTAGTAAATATGCAAAGCAGTCAGCTCCCCAGCATCTCAAGTGCACTTACATGCTACGACAGTGCAGCAAAGAAGTTTGCAGAGGGGAGTCATGCATGCTCTACAGTCAAACATGAATCAGTTCTGCAAAAGCATGAGATGCCAGTGCATAAGATACACTAGGAGACAGCTGTACCTGCTAGGGCTGTACCGGGAATAACTGGGGCTCCGACGCAGTCTTGAGTTTCTGCTGCCAGGGCTTCTTTTGCAGGATTTGGATGAAGAGCTGGGGGAACGTGAATAGGACCTGCAAACAAACAAGAACCACAGCAGGGTGAATCACAGTAGAGCTAAGGTGAGCGTACTTAAGGTACATGAAACTCCTTTTTAAAAATCTGGGTTCAAATTGCATTAAAGTCTCAAGCATAATGATCTAAGCCAGCTTACAGTAAACGTTAAGTAAGGGAGCCCTGTCGATCGTCATGCACCATCAGGAACTCTAGCATCTGCCCATTGCTAATACTGTCAGATCCATTGGTCATCTCAGCATACTCCAAGATGCATTTTCAAGGGTCTTTGGCCTGTTCTGGGGCTACCAAGCACTGCCACAAATGGAATGACCAGTGATAACACTGACAACCATTCGACTGGGCCTCACCTTTTCCCTGAGGAGCAGGATCTGCTTTGGGAGTCCCTGGGTGTGTCCTTGTGATGCAGTGAGCAGGAGTGGGTGGAGCGACTGGAACCACGGGAGGACCTCCTTGTGCTGGTGTATGATTCACTGCGGGAGCATGGCCTCAGTGGGGAGCTGCGATCTGGGGAATGGAAGGGGCTCTGCTTCTTCGCCTCCGAGCAGCCAAGACATGGAGACAGGAAACCTCTGCAAACAGACATTTTCCCACCCACTGAAGTTGTTGTAAAGCCATGACAGCTGCTAGAGAGCCCTGCCTCCTAGCATACTACTGACTTGTGCTTACAAGGCCTAAATCAATGCAGGTTCTGCCCTACTGCTAAATCCAGTGGGTTTAACAGTTATAGAGCTATGAGGCTTGAACGGGCACAGTGGTGAATCCAGGGGCATCACTGGCACTGGGCTCACGGGCTTGAGCCCTGAGTCATTTGCTTCTCCCCAACTCTCATCCTAACCCCCCCACCCTGTGCAACTGGCTTTTGCAACTCCCTGAGCCCCTTTCCTAACCCCCTGCCCTGTGCCACCAGCTTTCGCTGCTCCCTGACCCTCTCCCTACCCCCTGCCCTGCTGCTGGCTCTCCCTGGTGGACCCCCACCCCCACCGAGCCCTCCCTTACCTGGCTGCTCCAGAGGCCACGCCACATGCTGGGGGTCCCGTCCTGAGCATGCTCTGAGCATGCTCAGGGTAGGAGATTTCAAAACTCCCAGACTGGGCTGGGGGCTCCTCCCTGCTGCAGTGCCAGATTTTTTCTATTTCTGGTGTTCCAGCTTACTAACCTGGTGAAAATTTTGTATTCACGGGCCACAGAAAGCTCCTTTGTGGGATTCATGTGGCCCATGGGCCGCACTTTGGGCACCCCTGGTTTAATCCTTCCACTGGTCCTTTGGAAGTTTGCTCAGACATGCTTTTGATCTTTCTCTTGCTTTTGACCCTGCTCTTTTGCTACAAGGTTACAAGTCGATGAGAGATGAACTAAGGCACATCTAGATCCCAAGAATGAATGTTCCAGTGTTTGGATCTAGTTCTTTGATTCATGACTAGATCTGGACCCGAGTGGCCTTGAGCAGGAGGGCTTGGTGCATTTGGAGGCTAAGGGGTGAGGAGAAGATTTAATGGATGAAGGTTAGTGTAATCCAGTGTCATCCTCCATGGCATAAACCAAGTGCCACAGGAATCAGGAAGGAATTCCACACACTTGCACCCCTGCCCCAGTGCCTTATGGGTTTTTCAATTTCCTCTGAATCCACTATTGGAGGTGGGGTGCCAGACTCACTGGACCAGTGGTCTGAATCATGGCTAACCATATCAGGAACAGACATAAATTTCTATTCGGTCACCACCTGCAACAGCCATGTGAGAAGAAAACAGTGAGTCATTCTAGGAATGGACGTAGCAAACGCCAGCTACTGGAGATTACTGACCTTTGATCCTGTCCCTGGGCATCCGGAGAGAGATTTTCCAAAGTTGTTCCCTTGCTCTGGGAAAAACAACTGGTGAAGGAATTTCCTGAATCAGAGCTGTTATCGCTGTTGGCCAGTTTGGGCTTCCCAGATGAGAAGACATGGCCAAAGCCATTGTGGGCTAGGCTTCTGTTCTCCTGGCTGTCCTTTGGCCTGGATGAGCTTGTCTGAGTGGAGGGAGGGGAGGAAGTATCGTTTCCTGAGTCAGATTCATGGGACCCTCCATTCTGACTGGCTAGGTTGCCAAGCGGACTGTCTGTTTTGGTAAAGAGGTCAGCAGAGGACCCTGACTGAGAGATCTGAAAGCAAAAAACCCGTTTGGCATTGTTTGAACTTTTTTTTGCTTTGTTTTAATTGTCTGACTTTTTTTTAAATAAACCAAGAAATTTTACCGTCATGATGCACTGTAACAAAAAGAAAGAAACAAAAAAGAAAGAAAAAGAAGAGAAGCCAAAAACCAAAAGTATATATCCCTGGGATTAAAAAAAAAAAAGAAAAGAAAACCACAGAAAGAAGAAACTTCTTTTCCCCCTGACATGGTAACTGGAAAATTTAGACATCATGCAAAGAGTTATTAGCATGCGCTCCATGTTGAACAAAAGATTTTTTAAAAAGGGAAAGGAAAGAATAAAAAAATACAACTAAAGATCAAATAGAAAAACAAAACAAAAACAAAATAACCCTTATTTAACCTAAAAGGTGGGGTAGGGGAAAGAAACAGGAATATACATACAAAAAAACTACATACTCATTGGAAATAAAATGAAAATGGAACAAAATTCTAAATAATTGACTGTTTGTTTTAGTTTCCTTAAGCAGGAGATTCAAATGCCATTAAAAAAGTATTTGTGCACAAAAGAAAAATAGGCAAATAAACAATTTAGCACTTTGGAACTAAAAATAAAAGTGTTGGGGGAGGGAAAGGACAAAAAGAAAAAAAACAGAAAAATTAAAATCCCTCTGGAAATAAAAGGAATACAGATATTTCTTTGTGTGCATTTTTCCCCCTGTAGAAGATATAGCTAATGCTCTTGAGTGACCTCTAATAAATTCCCTGGTGTCTTGCGGATAGGATCCACTTACCAATCAAGAATTCCTCCTTTAGTAGGTAAGGTGTAAGAAAAAGGGAAGAGCGGGCAACATAAGTCCATCATTAGAGTCTCAAATTACAAGAAAAAACATAAACCCTCTCTTCAAATTCTCATTGTCTATTGTTTGATTTTTTTCTGTTTAAATTTCAAGACTTCTTTTTTGTTTTGTTCTTTATGTTTTTAATTACGTTGTTTAGTAAATTCCTGTAGGTTGGTTATTTGGGATGAGAAGCCACTGATTTAAATAAATCCCCATTGATTTCATCCTGGCCCACAGATACACTGAAGTTCAAGAAGTAGAATAAAATAGAGAGAAATCAAATAAAAAGGTAGGTAAATCATTTTCTTCAGAACGTGTTAGAGAAAGGCTGGGGGAAACAAAGACTTTGGCCCTGCAATCTGATTTGTATGGGTAAAGCTCCAAAGCAGGCAGCCAGACCTCTGGACCACAGTGGAGACCTGGCGACATCAACAGTATCTTTGTGTGCTCCTCGGTCCACATGCCTGGGTCAGATTGTAGGATCGGGGCCAAAATGCTCTGACTGTCGGATGGAACCTTGAAAATCTCTTTAAGGACTTGATCAGAACTGTGCTTAAATTACCCATCGATTTGCTAGCAGGTGTGGTCCGAGGAGTGGGCTGTTTCTTATCAGAGAGTGCTTGGGTTTCAGAGGGTTTTTGCTGAGCTTTAATATAAAAAAGAACTTGGGACCTAGCCCTGCAATGCTTCCTCCTGGCAATAACCTACTGAATGCAATTAGACTGTGAGCCTAAACATCTTCAATATCTCTTGGTTTTTCACAAATGTTCTGGGGCCGTATCCTCAAGTGGTGTGAATTAGCGTTGATCCAGAGCTGTTGTGATCACTCCACCTCAGGATATGGTCGTCAGTTTTAACATCAGCCAGCCCTCTTTGTCTGCCACATAAAACACAGCCCCAATTTTGCTCGGTACCCAGGGGAGCAATGGTGAGATTAATGCTGAGTAACAACATTTCTGTGACCCTGGCAGGGAACGCTGCTGTGCAAGAAAAGCAAGGAGTCTTGTGGCACTTGCTGTGCAAGGTGGCTTTCAAAGAGATGCTGTCATTCATGATCCCTGAGCACTTACCTCACAAAGCCACATCACAATACTCTCAGGCCATTTGTTTTTAACCTTGGCTGCCCATCTTTTGCCCTGCTATGGCTCCCCACTGTGTCACCAGAAATCACCATTCACCTTGAGTTTGTCATGACCCTTTCTGCAGCCAGTCAGATGGTGCCTTCTCAGAAGGTCTACATCATCAACACAGGAGGTTGTTCTTTTAAGCTCATCCGGGAGCTGCTAACTAGGGTGGTGCTATCTGATTCAGTGGCACTCTTGGGAGAGTTGACATTGCAACAATGGTAAACTAAAATCACAAACTGCTATACCAAAAGTAGAGCTCCTGTAAAGAAAAGCTGTCAAGACATGCCACAGGCTGTGAAGATGAAGGTCTTGCTATGGTGTTTGCTCTCCAATAGTGTCTTGAAGGGGAGGTTCTCCAAACAGTTTACAAATATTAAGGAATGAAAGCTCCCAACATGCCTCTAAGGGAGGTGTTACCAACTTATTTACCAGGATGGGATGCTGAGCCACAGAGAGGGAAAATGGCTTGCACAAGGTTCGTGGCAGATCCAGAGACAAACCAATGTCTTAAGTCACCATCCAAAATTCTAGCTACTGCACCACACTCTCTGTACTTGGGGTTCCATGCTTTGGGGCAATGGTAGTCTCAAAACAAGGGAGTTAATGTGGTGCCTTTTATTGGACCAGCAAAGCTCCTTTCAGTAGAGCTGTTTGGAACACAGAAAACCATTTACACAGAACCACAATTTCCCAGCAAAGGAATGCTCATGTCTTCCGTCAGAGAATGACTCCAGAATTAGTGGTGAACCCAGATGCCGCAGAGGAGATTTTATCATTGGCTCCAATGAGAGCAGTCAGACTCAGAATACACAAGCAATTCATGTGTTGGAAAAATGACCTCTTGATCCGCAAGTTTTGTGTATTAAAATAACTTAATCATTGGTCCCAAAACTAGATCACATTTTTATCTACTGTTCATATTAACATAGGCTGGGATTTTCCCATTGAATAGGCATCAACCCTGAGGCTCTTTGGAAAGCACAGAGATATGGCCTGAAAACCCTGTGAGAAGCTAATTCATTACAGGGGTCCAGAATATGGACGTGATTATGCAGCCAGAATTTTTTTAAGAATGGTTAGCATTTGGATCTGAACACGGGTTTAGATTTATCTGGGTTTTGTTACCCTCCACCACTCTGTTCATTTTTAATTTTGAGAAAATGTTCATGAAAATAAAATTCAAGATATTCTGTGAATATACAGCCATGGAAGCTTTGGATTAGTTACAATATGTCAGAATATCAGACATTCATGCTGAAGAATGCTGATGGATTCTGCAGGCACAGATGTCTGTCTTTTCCCCTGCCATTCCCCCAATCAATGTCCTAAAAATTAAAAAATTAAAGATTCTTAATTTCTCCCTGCCACGAAACCCAATACATGTGCCTTTGTCTGCTGCAAGATCTAGGCTACTTGATTTTGCTTTAGAATTGCTGAAATCTGGTTGGGATGTGCTTGTTGTTCCATTGGTCAGTTCAAGGTCATTTAATAATTAGAGAGTGTCAATAAATTCCCCCCTTAGGCCTCAGTTCAGCAAAGCACTCAAGACTATAATCAAGCACCACTGAAGTCAACTGGATTTAAATGTATGTGTAACATTAAGCACTTGCTAAGGGGTTTTGCCAAATCTTCTCCTTTTCTCCTTTCAAATTCAATTCCTTGTCTCAACAGTTTCCAAATTAAGTAGACCCTGGAATCTTTATGTCCACTTTTGAGATGAGATTTGGGATCCAGATCTTCCCGCTTTGATCCTTCCTTCCTCCTGCTCCATTCCAATGTCTAATAACATTTCCCAGAGGTGATGACACAATAATCGCACCCTGACACCAGCCCTCAGTGAGCCAAGCCCCATGGTCCTTACACAATTTTGACCCCAGTGGAAGTTTTGTCTGAGTAAAGACCTCAGGATCTGGCCATATAAATCTCTTCTGACAGAGACACCACTGACATTTCACAAATGCCTGGGACTTGTGTGCTATTGTAATGCTGAAAGACCCTGGTCACCAGCAGGCAGGATTGAATCTGGACCTTTGATGTTTAGCATATGAGCCTCTATTGTCTACTGCATGAGCTAAAAGCCACGTGTGGCTCTTAGCCAAAGCTGCAACATATTCATCAGTCTTACTTGGTGTAGCTGTCCCTAGAGTGGGACAAAGAACCACACCAAGCAGGCCCGTTCAGCTCAGCCACCCATTGTGTTACCTTAGCACCTGTACCAGCCAGCAATGCTAAGGTAAGAGGAAGCATGTGCCCAGTGCTGCATATTTCACCTCCAAAGGCCAGACTGGATGGCCTGCTGTAATAACAAGTAGTCAATGAGAGGAGGACAGCTGGCTGTCCCTTCCATCCCCAACAAGAAGGAAATGAATTGGAAGAACTTCCACTATTGCTTGGACAACTGGTGTAAAATTGAACCCTACACCAAAGGCCTGCCATCATCATCACCTGAGCCCTCCAAATAGGATTTATGAGGGGTGTAGTGAACAGGCCTTCTGCAGGCCTCTCCTTTGGGGTGCAATTAACCATTGATCCCTCAGTTCTCCCTCCTCTTCCTATTGGCGCTCATGAAGAAGCAACAGCTGCATGAGTTAAACAGCAAAAACCATGCAACACAAGCAAAGAGTCTTGTGGCACTTTTTAAAGATGAACAAATTTATTTTTCGCATGAGCTTCCATACTGTTCTCGGTAGTAACGGAGGACAGAACGAGGAGCAATGGTCTCAAGTTGCGGTTAGGGAGGTCTAGGCTGGATATTAGAAAAAACTTTTTTACTAGGAGACTGGTGAAGTCTTGGAATGAGCTGCTGAGGGAGGTGGTGGAGTCTCCATCTTTGGAGGTGTTTAAGGCCCGGCTGGACAAAACCCTGACTGGGATGGTTTAGTGGGAGTGGTCCTGCCTCTGGCAGGGGGTTGGACTAGATGACCTATGAGGTCCCTTCCAACCCTATGACTCTATGATTGTGAGGTCCCACTTTGTCAGATGGTTTCACCCAGAAAAGCTCATGCGAAAAATAAATATGTTAGTCTCTAAAAGTGTCACAGGACTCCTTGGTTTTTTGCTGATGTAGACTAACATGGCTACCCCTCTGGAACTAACCAAAACCACATATGGAACACTGTACGTGTTTAACTAAATTCTAAGGGTCTTTTACTTTTCAGGCATGTATTAAAATTCCTCTTTTTATGGCCTTAATGTGCTCTGTGTGAAGGATAGGGATTCCCCTCTTTCCGCCTATGCCCATACTTCTAGTAAGTAATTAAACAATCTCAGGAGTCTTTGCTTGTCTTGGTTTTTGCTAGGGGAATAAATAGTTGCCCTTGAGGGAGCCAGCATACTTATTTATTATTTTTCTGCTTCAAATCATTATTTAATGAAAACAAAGGGGGGGGGGGATAAAGAGGCCCTTGCTTGCACTTCAGAATTTAATTTCTACTGAATTCCAACATCAAGAGGCAGCGCAGCCTAATAGGTTACAAAAACACAATCACGGAGAGCATTCCAATTAAACTCAACAAGTCTCTTTACTGTGCTTCGAATGGTCCCATGGAGAGATCTGGCTAGCAATTTTCTCAGCCATATGGGGAATGAGATCTAGCCACATGTCGCTCTTCATGGCATGACTTGTACAGGAGGATTTCTTTTCTGGATCTATGTCTTATAAAACTCATTTTGGAGTAGTGTTAATTGGTATTTAGGAAGTGCCTGATCTTTTCCTTTGGCACACCAATACTAAAAGGAATAAGGAATGTGTGTCAATGAACCCACCATGCCTTGCTATTCATTGCAGCAGCAGGTTACACGGTCAGTACAGATTGCTGATTGAACTTCAGGAACTGGAAGTGTCACCGGCTGACAGGAGTCACCATGCTTTGAGGGGCGTACTGTGTTCCTCATTTCTGGGCCATCACCTAGCTCTGATGAACTGACATGAGTTCGTTGGCTTTAATGGAGCACTGCCAATGTACCCAGCTGCACAGCTGGTCTTCTGTGTTTAAGTCCCATTAAAGCGAACTGCTCTGCATAAAGATACTGGTGCATGGAAATAAGATACAACCACAAAGGGCCAACCTTCTATTCCTGACTCAAGCAAAATTCAATGAAAAAATCCTCCTTGATTTTGACGAGAGTTTTGCCTGCACAAAAAGCATAGGATCAGGCCCTTAGTACAATGACGGAGTCTATTAAAATGATGCCAAGACCTGTCATATGCAGTAAGAGAGGGATGTTATAGTGACGTGAACTCACCATACTTGCTGTTTGCTGCTGGATATCCACACCCCCATATGGACTAAATCTACCAGAGTGGGAGTTTTCAGCCCTGTCCCAAGTGAAGGTTTTGTTGCCTTGCAAAATCTCACCTGCTTGTGTTGCTTGCAGCAAGTGCTCTGCCCTGGCTCTATATGGGATCAGCTGGGGTTGCAGATCGGGTTTGAGGTGCAGTGGCAGAGCCATAGAGAGGGAAACTGCATAGCACATGCCAACTCCACACCAGTGGTCTCCACTAAGTCTCAAATACACTGCCAGTCCAGCTCAAACAGTGCAGGGATTTTGGCGCAATCTGGGTCACTGGCTATTATTAAAAGAATAGAAATCAAAATCTGCATATTTAGGTATGCAAATAAGCCAAGTTGTTTTTTAAACACTTTTTTTACTCTTGAATTTTAAGGCTGATGCTTGTTGATTTACCTGCAGGTGGGGTGTTGAAAAAAAACTTCTTAGTTCTTCCCTATTGAAAACCAAAAAAAAAAAAAAAGGCCAGGAAACATGAAATAACATGTAATCAAAACCAATCCCTCTTGCTAGACTTCTCAGAGCTTCCAAGCTCATGCTGAAAGTCTCATGGTCTCAGCTGGCATTTCCTCTCCTTCATCTTTTTGCAGATATGTTAGCCCAGAAATCATTAGCATTGCTTGGAAGACCTGTACCCCCAAATCTCCCTATGGGCTCACTCAAAACTTAGTGCTAGCCTGTTTGTTTTAACAGCTGATAAAAGAAGTGTCAGCGAAGGTCAGGGAGCCGGAGAGCAGCATCTGTGTACAGTTTGCGGTCATCTTCATCAGATACAACCGAGGCAATTAGAGTCAGACCCTACAGGTATTTATATTGTTTGGTTCTGCTAAGACTTCCTAAGAGCACAGCAGCACAGAATCTATCTGTAGTAGTGTGGAGCAAAGCATTGACAGCAGCTTAGGGGGCTTGCTATTAATTGGTTTAAAAATAGCTACTGCACATGACCCACAGTTTCTTAGTGCGCTGAGGGGTAGCTATGTAGCAGGTTTCCATTGTGGCTGCTTGTCATTAATTGGCCAGTGGAGAGAAAAGAGGGGAAGAGGCTAGGAAATTTATCACTGAAAGGCAAAGAAGCATGAAATTATTGGTTGTTTTACTCTGTGTGCATGTGAGTGCATGCACAGGTATACAAGCAAAAAGGGGGAGATGTGATGGATGGCACAACATGCTTTTTCCTCAGTAATTTATAGATAGAGATGGTTAGTAAGTAGTTTTATTCTTTGTGGAAAATGAGTGAAAATGAGAAAATAATTCATGTAGCCTCCCTCCCCCTGCAAAAAAATTATTTTTAGAGGAGGTTAGGGGAAGGGAGGAACCTCAAAACCAAAACACTTGGCCAAAAACAGAACACATAGATTCAGAAATGCTGCTGCAGTGGCTCATGGGAGTTGTTGTTTGGATCTTCATGCTTGCATTTCCAATTTTGGGCCCAAATTCCTAGTCAGACTAAATCTCCCATAATGCACCACAATCTCCTCTCTTTCTGAGTTGCCATGGTGCTGCATCATGGGAGATATAGTATGTCTAGGGAATCCGGCCCACATAGGAGAATGTAGGGTATAAGGTAATGGAACTGCAACCTCCATTGAGGCACCATGGTGTGATTGCTATATCAAAATTTTCTGGTTTTCAGACATCCAGTTTTTCAATAAATAGTCAAAATTTTCTGCAGAAACCAGATACATTTTTGTGCAAAATTTAATTTAGTCCAAAACCCAAATTTCCATCAAAAACAGTTTTGCTGGAAAAATATTCAGCCACCTCTAGTTATAGACTTGACCACTTAATCCATAAAAGGCAGAGGGAAACCACAAAGTAGATGTGTCTGATCATTCCTAATCCATGTTATTAACATTTATTCATCTTTCCATTGTCAGTTATTCTTTATACAATATTTAAGACCCTCATTCATGGAAGTGTCCCTTTTTCAGGGCAATACTTAAGCATGTACTGAACTTTAAGCAAGTGCTTTCCTGAATCATGGCCCGAGTGTGTGTATTTTTCTTTGGGACAAGGTAGATCACTGATTAGACTGCATACTAAATGTACTTATACATTTTTGTTATCAGAATATTTGCTACGTTAGTGGGCTGAAGTAGGAAGCACACAGAAGTCACACTGACTTTGTGTGTCTCACCCATAATCTGCAGCTAAATCTAGAAACACAGAGGCTGACTTTAATCTGCCTTGTGCATTCATTTACACTTATGAAAAGGGAGTTCAGAATGCATGCATGGTGCTTGGTTTTAGATTATTTTTAGAGGTTTCTAAAATGGTGTAGGTATTTTTGTGGCAGATGGTCTCATGAAGGAACCTAGCTTCAAAGACAGAGGACTAGAAAAAAAATAGTACCAATTAAAGGTATTTTTAACTCTGTAAAAGCTTTCTTAAAGTGTCTGTCTGTAAAATAAGTGGCTAATACAGAAAACATGCTGTTGTAAGGCAATGTACCAATTTAACTGGCTGTCCTTTGGGATGAGCTATTATTTCATTGTCACTTCTCCTCCTCTGCATTTATATATTCATTTACATACTGTTTCTATTTCATGCATCTGATGAAGTTGGATTGTACCCACGAAGGCCCATGTGATAAATAAAATTGTCAGTCTTTAAAAGTGTTGCAGTACTCCTTGTTTGTTTTGCTGAACTAGACTAACATGGCTCTGGAACTTGTAATTCATTCATGGTTTCATTTTTCCGAGGGATAGCCATGTTAGTCCGTGTACAGCAAAAGTAGAGTCCTGTGGCGCCTTAGAGACTAACAGATTTCTTCGAACATAAGCTTTTGTGGGCTACAACACACTTCATCAGATGCATGGTGTCACCACTCGTCCTCACAAATTTCATGCCAATAAAAACTTCATAGGTCTGTTTCTGTGATCTATTACTCTTTCTGCATGTGTGGGTGCGTGCAACACACACAGATACATGCATCTCTCTCTCTCTCTTCTCTTACTGATACTGGTTTGACATCCGTATAGCTATTCAGTCCAGTCATGTTATTCCCAATTTACAACAATATACAACTGACAGAATCAGGTGTATAATATTTAGAAGTCTGGAGGCTTGGGGGGACTGTGCTCTGTGGTTCACATCCATCCCTACTAAACACACACACACACACACACACACACACACACACACACACACACACA
>ML682041.1:21321922-21349919 GCA_007922195.1 Podocnemis expansa
CACACACACACACACACACACACACACACACACACACACACACACACCGGCCTGATTCTTTACTGTGTTGCAGCTTGTATGGTAGTTTATCTCTGTGCAAAGTGAGTTCACTGTGATCTGACTGTCTTTTACACCTGCTTTGAACAGTATGAAATGCTGCCCAAGGTGCAGTATGGTGGAGAATCATGTCCTCATATATTTCTTCCTTTCTCAAGATGAAGACAGATTTTAGGACATAGATTAGATTGCTTCTCTTTATGTACATGAAAAGATAACCCAAGACACTGGGCCTGATCCTACCTTAGCTGGGCAAACGGCCCCTAGTACCACCAACAGGAGCTGTTTACAGGCTCAGAATCTGGCCCATAGGCTTGTCAGCAAAAAGAATCAATGATCTTAGAAGAGTCCCAAGAGGCAACAAAATGGCAGATTGACCTCAGCCAAGTCTAGTGTGATCTTGTGTAGCACAACCTCCCTTCACACAGCATTTCTATTGCCCTCGCCAATAATCCCCACAGCTCATTAAGTGTAAATGTTTCTTTCATATATGTTTGAATCTCTTACTCCCTGAAGGACTAAACCATTGGATACAAAGCCCAGGAAACTGAAGTTCACATCCAGCTGAGCAATGACTGCATCAGAAACGCTTCCCTGTAAAATACCATAGCCTGAGGCTGCTTTTTTGTTAAATGTCCCCTATTCATTATTCATAGGCTAAAGGCTCAGGAGATTTTTCTCCTCTCGGACCCCACCCCTAATGTGTAAGCACTGAGGGAAAGGAATGGCTTTTCATACATAGGAGAATAGCACCATCAATAAATAATACAGGTTTAAACCAACTTTGTCTAACATAACTGTAATTGAGTTATAAAAATTTCATACTGGATGTTTTTCCCCTAAGTTTCTGTGGCTAGTCTGAGCAAGGAAGCAGAATGCAAAATACTTACTACTTCCTTAGCTGAGAGGAAGCTGTAGAGCTGAAGAGTTTGGCTGGGGGAATGGCTGGCCTGACCCTCTACACAGATGCTTCCCTTTTCAGTGCTCTTTGAGCAGTGCTCGGAGCGCCTTCGCCTTGCTTTATGGCCTTCCTCCCGAGTCCTGGCTCTGTGTCTGCAGAAAGGAAACAAGCCATGAGGAAGTATTAGCGTATTGCTGATTTACCCACAGTGCCCTGTCTCTCATTTACAGAGGCTGTTTGCTGGGTTATAAAATTGGACAGTTCTCTTTTTGTGTGGTTTGTCTCCCGTCTAGTACTGATAGCAAACCCAACATGGTTCTCTCCTACACTGGACAGAGGACACCTTTTTAAGAGTGTGTCAATTTGCACCTGCTGGTGTGACCTTGAATGCCTAGGGAATGCAGGGACTCAGCAACGGGGCAAGGTGGTGTGCACCACAAGAACGCATTATGTGTGAAAGATGAAGCTGATGGGTGCAGGTGCAGAACATCACATGCTTAAAAAGGTGTCCCCGGCCATTCCCAGAAGTACTAGGATGTCATGTATTCCAGGACTGTGCGATTGGCCATCCTGTCTGTTGGTTCCACACGTCGGGTGAAAATGATTCCTGTGCAGAGGGCTAACCCATGGCTTATGGAGGCCGTGTGGCTTTATGGATACAGCACTGGAGCAAGACCCAGGCAACCAGAGTCCATTTCTGGCTCAGCCACTCTTGGTGACCTTGGACAAGTCACTTCCCTTCCCAGTGCCTCAGTCACCTCACCTGTAAAATGAGGATAGCAGTGCTACCTCCTTGATAAAGTGCTTTGAGCTCTGCTGACTGAGGTGCTGCGTAGGAGCAAGGTGTTGTTATGACCGCAAAGAAGTGAATTTGACCCCTTTGATTGCTCCCTGAGGAAGGTGACGCTACGGCTGACTGTTTGAATTTGAGAGAAAAGGTGGATATATATATATTCTATATTCTGAAACTGGCTGACCCATGATGAGTTTGGAACCTGATTCAAAAGCCCTGAATTTTGGTGGGTTTGAGAATCGAAACTTTAGACCCAGATCCAAGTTTTACTTGGTAACAACCTTACTGCAAACCTTGTTTCCAAACCTGAAAGAATGCTGCCCTGTCCTCTTGCTCTAACACACTTGGGATTGTCTTGTCCTTGTATGGCATTCCCATCTCCAGCAATCAACAGCACTTCATGTGCTGCAGCCACTCAATTCCTTAAAAACATTTTTTTGTTTATTTGTTTATAAAGTTGAGTGTTTGTATAAATGGTGGACTGATCTCAGCCAGGTCTAGTGTGAGCTTGTGTAGCAGAACCTCCCTTCACAAAGAATTTCCATTGCCCAGCAATCATGGCATAGACTGGCACCTTCCCCCCCACCCCCATGTTACAGTGGAGGCCACAGTGAAAATGGCAAATAGATTCACTGTCTCTGAGATTCATCCATGTGCCAAGACCTAGTTTGAGGGTTTAAATGAGAGTTCACTGGTGCATAGCCTTGGGCTGGTCCTGTGCCTACAGGGGGCTGTCACCCTGTGAAACAAGGAGTATGTTAAACTGCCTTTTGGGGAGGGTCACTGGCAGTAGAGATTGAAGTGGGAAGCTTTGGAATGAAAACTTGAGTCTCTACTACTTGAGCTAAAAAGACCCTTCTACCATGCAAGGGAGCAGCAGGCTGAGACCCAATCCTCACTACAGGAGGACAAAGGGGCTCAGTGATTGCAGTTATACCCCTGAGCTAACTGTGAGCCAGGCGAAAAAGTCAACTCAGCAACGTTACCTGCTTTGGCAGCTTGAGGAGAGGGAGTCGGAGCTCTCCGAGCGAGAGCGATGGTGGTGGTGGTATTTTCGTGGTCGGCTACGAGAGCTTTGGAAAGGGGAAAGAAAGCTGTTCATTAACCTAGTAGATGAAGGCAGTTTGAGATCCAGCAGGTGGAAGCTGAAGTTGGTGGGATCCAAAAGGAAATAAGGTGCACAAAACAATGAGGGTCATCAGCCATTGGAGTTTACAGATCAGCCTTTCCAAGAGACAGACTGCTGTTTAACCACATGTGTCAGTGCACATGGTCCTAAGGCAGCAAATCCCTGGGTGCGGTTCTCCCGCCTGTGCTATGCATGAGGGCCAACTAGATGACTTTGATGACCCTTTTTAACCTTAAGATCTCTGTATCTCTGCGTCTGCCAGGCTGGAAGAGCACATCTGACCGGTCAACATCCTTGGGCAACGTGTCCACAAACCATTCTGCAAGTGGGTGTCTACTTATTCCTGGGCCCTTTTGTGAGCTAGAGGGATGGTCCATCAAGCCAGTCATGCCAAAGGAAACTCTTGGTATTAATTCTGCATCCCTTTCCAAGAGGTGGGGTTATGTATTTGCCCCTCAGGTGGCCCCTTCTTGTCTATTGCAGGAACCCCTTACAGTGGGGCTCCCCTGGCTCTAGGTCACTGCTGTGTGCTGTCCCTACTTAAGAAGCAGAAAGCCTTAGATCTGGCTACTTGTAGCTCATGAACTAGCTCCTAATCATGGACCCACTGTGTGAGGCTGGTCAGAGCCCAGATTTGGTGACATTTTAGACATCTGTGAAGCCTGGACTTCTAGGCGGGGGGAGCAGACATGTGCCAGCTAATGAAGTTAGTCATAGCCATAGTTGGGAGGGGCTTGTTAGCGTGAGAGCTGGGGAGTGGTCTAATTTTGTGCCTTTCTTATCTGGCTACTTGCGTTGTTTTATTGGAAAATTCCGGATTGCTGCCCATGTTTCACAAGACTGGGGGTGTTATAAATCAACATACAATAAACTCAATAGACCACCTGCTTGAGAATTGCATTTCCCCTAATACAAAACAATATCCCGCCTAGAGCAGATTGAGCATTGCAAAGGCTGTCAGTGAACATCCATTCAAACGCCTGTTGACTGTTTGGTTTGACTATTTTGTACTCTCTTGTTATTTCTTCTGTGCTGAGTTTGGCCAGATCAACAGTTTTGGGGTTTTTTGCTTGCAGGACTGTTGGGGGGAAATGTTGCCAACTCCACAATTTCATTACAACTTTCACAATATTTGTTGTTTTCCTTAAAACTGCAGTTCCTGGGGGGCATGTAATTTGGTGAGAAACTCAGCTCTTACTTAAAAAAACCCTTTCTAGCCTCATGACGGCAGAGAAAACCTTGGAAACGTAACCCAGCTGCAACCTTAAAACTTCAAGAACCAAAAGGAAGCAAGAGGAACCCCACATTTATCAGTGCTTTAAAAGATCTCCCCCATTAAGCCAGTTGTGATTTCTGTGGTTTTGGTTCATGACTTCTGAATGACTGGAGTTGGCAGGAGTGAACATCTGTCCCTTGGACAGGAACTACGTCAGGGAAAATAACCCTCACTGCATCCCAGCTTAAAAACATCGCAGGCAGGCTTGTGACCATCCGCCCTAGCTCTCCCTGCGATGAGTGCTGTCTCTCTGGTGCAGGGCTCAGTTTTGGTCAGTGCTATACAGTGGTGCTCAGGTTTCTTCTCAGCCTCTTTTCCCCCAGGACTGTGCTGAGCCCTTGGCAGCCTATCCTAGCTGCTATAGCATATACTAACCAAATGTCCCTCTGCTCCTTGAAACTTCTTTTGCTTTTCACCATATCTGAGGCCGCAGGCAGAAAGAGGCTCCCAAGCTGTGTGTGCAAATTGCACACGTGCATGTTGCACAGGTAACTGTGTCTGCTGATCCCACACCTGTGCATGCAGGCTGCGTACACTGTATGTGTAAATGGACACTTCTACATTCAAACCACCCTTTGCCTGCTCAATCGCCTGTGGTTCATAATTACCCCACATACATGTGCCTATATTTTGCCAGAGCTGGGCTGAGGCAAGGGGTGGTGCTAACAGCATCAGAGCACCATGGTGCTTTTAATCCTTTATTCTTACAGCATGGAGAAAATGGGATCATCAGGCTTTCCATGGTCTATGCCTCCTTCTGACTCAACTGGCCACTCTCAGAGGTGCTGTCCATTTGCCAAGAGCACCCAGCAAAGCCAAGAACTAGCTGTGTGTTTTGCACCTGTCGCTTTTAAAGCAGCACTTTGAAATGACAAGTCCTGGGGCTCTGGTCTTTATATGTCCAGAAGAGATGGTCAGAGAAAAGGGACAAACATTTGACAATGTTTTTCTCGCTATTTCTCCTCATTCCTCCAACAATTGAAATTTTTCAAGGTTCAGAATTTGAAGTGTCCAAATTTGAAAAATGCCAAGCAGCTGTAATTCAAATCCTGCCTGTGAAGGATAACATCATCACTGGTTTTAGCTGGAAAATAAGAATGTGATTTCAGAATGCAACAGGAGTTTACTATGGTGGATATCCACCTGTGCCTAACTCTATACAACACCAAAGAACAGCTTTCTGGGACCAAAACCTCCCCACATCCATGATTCTGAAAGAGACAGTTTGGCAAAGATATGCTGGATAGTTCAGTACATCTCTACTTACTGTTTTTTGTGTTTTCTTTCTTCCTTCCTTTTACTTTTTGGGCTTGAGGAACTAAATAAGAAATAATTAATTAATTGGGAGATTTCAGCCAAACAAGGAAACTAACAGTACATTGAATCTCAGAAATCACTGGCATATTTTGTTCAGCATAGATACAAATGGGCATAACTCCATTCATGCCAACGGATCCAGTAGCATGAATCTGGTCCATTGTGTTTTTACTTAAACACATATTGTATTCTATGAACCTGAAACAAAGGAATCAATTGTCCCAGCTGCCTTTTAGGTTTCTATAGAGAAGAGAGATCAAAAATGTATATTGAATACACATATGCTGGTATGAGTGAAGTTACACCAGTGTAAATCTGGAATAAAGCAGTGGTGACTCAGGTCCATAGAGCCAAGGACTTCAATGAGTAGGAACACAATAAGCATCCCTCACAAGTCCTTGATAGATTCCCTTCACAGCGTATATTAGCTTGTTAATTACAACCCAAGAGAAATGCCGTTTCACAATACGGGCCACGCCATCAGAGATCTGCCTGTAGAAAGCTCAGCTTTCTGGACCCGCACTTTTCCCCACTACAAAAACAAGAAACTGTCTTGAGAACACAAGTTTTTCCATTAAAATCCACATTATGGAACTTTTAATTACTGTCAGGATCAAGGCTCAGCAGAGCAGGAAACTGACACCAGAAGTGAGTTTGCTCTGTTGTGAGCTGAATTCCTAAGTCTGGACATTTAGGAACATGTTTCCATCCCCATCCGAACCTTAATCTACAGAGCAATTGGGAAGAACTCTTAGACCAGCAGCAAAGTAGGAGGAAGGGTGGATTCCTCTCACTGACACTGGACCCTCAGCTAACAAGGCAGCACATGATGCCTGGTTTTGACAGTGCCATGGCTCCCCAGGGCAAATTAAAACCCAGGAGCTATAGAAATGCTTCAAAAGGCAGGATCCATAAGGGGAAAGCTGTCAGGCCCTTTGCTGTAACAGCACAGCAGGACTCCACTGCAGAAAATCTTCCAAATGCCCTTGCACGCAGGGAAGCAGAAATAAAACTCAGAGAATGACTGACTCCTATTGGCCCCTCCCTTTTAGTCTATGTGCTTTTCATCTCAATATTTACCTGTCCAGGGAAGGATTACTTTACATATAAATATGTACACCAGGAGCTGGATTGAGTGCATGGCCTGTGCTTACACATGCTGGCAGAAAGTCCCCCAGGGGTACAATTCACCCATGTATGGAAGGAAGCATGAGATCCAAGCACCATTCAGTTCAAGCCTTGCATACAGTTGAATTCTACCCCAGTGGAGGACGCTGAGATGTTACTTTGGGGCTGGAGGGGAAGCCTCATGATTTCATAAGCTCTGCAAGGCACACTGTCCTGTATCAGCAATAGTGAATCTGATGGTGCTTGCCAGGACCCCGGAATTAACCCACACTTCTGGCAAAGGCTTTCAGTGTCCTTACCTGTGTCTCCTCTTCTTTGAGGATAACCTGCAAGAAGCAAATATATAAACTGAACCAACACACATGGCTGCATTTGTTCAGACAGACAGACCCCTGTAAGACTCACTTTCTCAGACAGTGGAACGGTGTTAACAAGTCAAAGAGACTAACCCACCCGGCAAGGACCTTTCAGTAGATTTCACCTGCCATTCAGCTACCTAAGGGGATGTCTACGTTGCTTCGATGGAGCCAGCATGCCAAGAATAGTGTAGCTATGGCGGCATGAATGGTGGGCAGAGCTAGCTGTCCTGTGCTTTAACCTGAGATGCTCAGTGTGCCCTGAGCCGCTGGCTCCTTGCGCTCCTTGTGCGGCACCAGCTATGTTCTCTTTTTAGTGCTCTAGCCCAGGGGCTTTGAAACTTTTCCCCAAAGGACAAAATTGAAAATAAATCATCTCTGCCTATGACCTAACAATCACATCTTTCAGCAAGGCACTCCAGTCTTTCAGTGGCAGCTGGAGGGGGAGCATGACCTGAGGGTTTGCAATCCAGTGCTGGATCCCAACCTGTTGTTTGAAAACCACTTTCAAGGCCTGTCAGAGCTAGCACAGGTACATCTATCTACACCTATCTCTCCAGGCTGGGAACTGCGCTCCGGCAGCATGGACATTCTGTCAGTGCCAGCTTTCCAAGACAGCAGAGCAGGCCAGGGAAGGCCTGTAAGTGTCGTAACACAAGCTGTTGCTTGCCGAGTGCTTTGAAAGTCTGGGTCCCATTTATTGGACCTGAGCACTTGGCAACCTGGCCCTGAGGGTAAGAGCTCTGCTGGGCTGGGCCTCAATTCCGCTGATTGGTTTCATTTTCCCTGGAGATGAGCCTGCCTGAGAGGTACTGAAATCTGGCTACTGAGCAGGCATGAAGGCCTGGCCTATCTGTTTTTTCTTTTTTTTATTTTGAGCCACATCACTGGGCCTGGGTTAAATGAGTGCCTGTGCATGTGGGAAAAACTCACAGAGGTCTGAGGGAACACATGACCCCACTCCGGGGTGAAGAATCAGCCCAGAGACTCCATTACCACTGGATGAAGGAACCAGAACACAGCTCTGGTGTAGCACTCTACTGTGCACATCCCGTTGCACAGTCCTCTGAAACCTGATCCTTGTGAGTCTCTTGCCCTATGGGCCTTACTCCCGCCACCCATGATGATGATGGCGGAGGAAGACAGGGTTCAGTAGCTGGGACTTGCACTGTCAATGATACTATTGGTACGAGGGCCTGAGGCTGATCTCAGTGGCATCGGTGTAAATCTGAAGCATCTCCATCAATGTCAGTGGGTCTGGTTCCTCACTGCTTTGCAACCAGTGCCATCATTTCCACCTTAGCAAAGTGTGTGTTAAAGGCCACCTGCCACTCTGAACAGGCGATGGATTTGAACTGCGCTGCACAGTCTTACATGGCTACAGCACTGAAAAGCAGCAAAGAATTGATTGGGCCCATAATTGGTGAAGCAAGTTAGAATCTAGGGAGGAATATTACTTCGAGCTAAGTGTGTTCGAGGTGTTTTTTCTCTTTTCTTTATTCCATTCCACTCTCCCTCTCCCTGAGTATCCGGCTGAAGTTTAGGAACCCCCCCCCTTGGGGGGGGTGGAACCTTTGTAAAACTGTCCTGTCATGTTGGTTCAATAAATTATAAATACATGAACTTTCCAAAGAAGATGGTGCCCACTGTTCTCAGCAAATATTGGCTTAGCGGTTGGAAGAAGAAACTGGAATGTTTGATATTTAAAAATTTAATCATGTTCTTTACATTAGAGACAGGCCTGATCCAGCAAGTTTGGAGTTAGATCCATCTCAGAGCTAGCTGCCCGATTTGAAGGCATTCAGAGCTGGGTGGGCCCTCCTGCTGCTGGCCTGTTGGAGAACCAGGTGCAAAATGTGCTGTTCAGACCCAGTTGTGTACCCGAGCTGCTATAAATGCTAAGGCTGGGCAAAGGAGGGCTGTTTGGGATACGAGGTTTGGTTTGAACCCATCGCAGGTTCAAATATTTGGGTTCTTTTCAGGCTCATTGAGCTAAGAGTAAAGCAGGACAGAAAGTGGGTAACAGATTCTTCCAATGGTTGCTGACACAGCTAGTGTCAAAGAGGACTAGCGCCATGGGATGCACAGGTGTTTGTGTGCAGAGGGATACTATAAACCTGTCCTTCAATTTTGGTCATTAACCATCCATCCTTTTTCTCAAGTTGCCACTCCCATGACATTAGAGCACTGTCTCATGCACTTTTGCATGTCCCTGAGTTGGCTGGGGTGACATTTCCTTGAGATGGCTGGGGTGACATTTGGGCAGGTTTCATTGATCTGGCATCAGAACCATTCATCAGCAGGGAGGCTGAGCAGGTGGGGGGAGGCTGGGCTTCAGCTGTTTGATCCCACCACGATTCTGCGCAATTTAAAAAGGGGGAAAGAAACAAAAAAGCCAAGGGCTGTGACAGAACCCTGATCTCATGTTGCTTGTGGGAGTCCGCAATCAGACAGAAGCGATCACTTGATGAGACATGCAAACAGCACTGTTGTTAATGCTGAAGACAGATGAAAAGTTCAATATGCCTGTTCCTTGAGTGGTCTGCTTGAAGCTCCCTGACCGTGACACTCCTGTGTGCCATGCACAAACCTTTGGAAGGGCCCAGGCTTTGCTAGTGCCCCTGCAGCTACTAACTTCCAGAGCATGGGTGGGGTAATAAGGGTGTCTGAGATCTCCCTGCAGCGGGCACTCCCTGGACCAGTCCGGATGCTCCCACACACCACTTAAGACCAGGGTTAAGTGGGCGTTAAGGAGCGTATAGGCTCCAACAGAGGCACACTTTCCCAGACAGTGGGGCGCAGCAGAAAGGATGCCTTTTCCCGCTCCAACACTTTCTAACTGAACCCATCCAACTGTGCTCAATGGCCTAGTGTTTCAGTGCCTGTGGAGCAGTTTTGGGAAGGAATACCTGTTCCTTTTTCGTTTCTTTGAGCTTTTCTTCTTCTTCTTTTTCTTCACAGGTGAGGGGCTATATGATGGAGACCTGGGGAACAGCAACAAGACATTATTTTTACTGGGAACATGGAGCCCCGAGCCGGAGGAGTCTGTCTGGGAACATGGGAGTTTAACAGACTAGGTTTCAAGCTGGGAGACCTGCTTTCAAATTCTTGCTTTGACGACAAGAAACAACTCATTCCTTCCCTGGCAGATCTTGTTCCCATCAGGAAAGATCCCCGAATTTGCAGGCAGGCCCAGAGGCCTGGCCTCACAGTGGAGGCAGTAGGCTCACACTGGGCTGTGTCAGAATCAGAGAACATTGCCATGCCTGCTACTGAAGGGTTCCTTTCTGTCACGGGTGCCCACATGACACAGAAATGCTGCGGACATTTATTCTCAAACCCAGTGGGGTGTCTGTGGGCCAGCGCTGCTAAAGCAACTCAGCGCTGCCTGGGAGTGCTGTGCTGAGAAGAGTCTGAAGACGTCAGCGCTGCCTGTGGTCGCTGCATTGTCCCTTCTCCCAAGGACTCAGGGTATCTCCCTTTGTCACAACCCTGGGTGCTGCACATACATGAGCGATCCCCTACCTCCTCTAATGCACACTCCAGTTCTAGCTCTCTTTCTCCTTGTCTCTAATGGCCCCAGCTAGCATGGCACTTTGCAGAGGAGAAGGTCACACTCTGACTGCAGAGCCCTGAAATGTGGTGGTGGGAGCCAGAAACCTAGTCCGGATGGAAGTCAGGAGTAGTGGGTAGGGATACTGGGAAAGGGGTGAAGGTTAAAGCTCATCAGCAGAGCTAGCTCATATAGCATCAGACTGAACCAGGCTGGGACCCAGGCACTGGCCTTTCCCAGGGTCCCAGTAGTCACAGAATTAGAGAAATGCAGAGCTGGAAGAGATCTCCAGAGATCATCTAGTCCAGCCCCTTGTGCTGAGGCTGGCCCAACTAACCTGGACCTTTCCTGCCCAGTGCTTGTCCCACCCTGTACTTTAAAACCTCTAATGATGGGGATTCCCTGCTTTGGAAACCTATTCCAGAGCTTAACTTGCCTTAGATTTGAAAAGTTTCTCTTAACATCTAACCTAAATCTCCCTGGCTGTAGATTAAAACCTTCTTGTCCTACTGGCAGTGGATATGGACAACAATTGATCACTCTTCTCTTTGTAACAGCCCTCAACTTATCAGGGGGCTGTTATCTGGCCCCGCCTCACTCTTCTTTTCTCAAGACTAAACATGCTCAGTTTTTTAAACCTTTCCTCACAGGTCAAGTTTTCTAAACATTTGCTCATTTTTGTTGTTCTCCCCTGGACACCCTCCAATGTGCTTACATCCTTCCTGAAGTATGGTGTCCAGAACAGGACACAGCCCCTCCAGCAAAGACCTCACTGGTGCTGAGCAGCGCAGGACCTCCCACGTCATAACATATGACACTCCCGTTAATGCATCCCTGAATGATATTAGCCGTTTTTGCGACTGCATCACACTGCTGACTTGTATTCAAGCTGTGAACCACCATTACCTCTGGCTTCTTTCTAGCAGTACTGCCTAGCCACTTATTCCCCATTGTGTAACTGGGTACTTGATTCTTCCTTCCTAAGTGTAATACTTTACACTTATTTTTAATTAATTTCATCCTGTTTATTTAGACCAATTTTCCAAACTATCAAGGTCATTCGGAATTCTAATCTTGTTCTCCAAAGTGTTTGTAACCTCTCCCAGCATAGTGTCACCTGCAACTTTTATAAGCACACACTCTGCTCCAGCTCATTAATGAAAACGTTGAATAGCACCAGACTGAGGGCTGATTCCTATGGTAACTCACTGGATGTGTCCTCCCAGTCTGACAGCGAAGCATCGGTTAACTGTTCCTTCAGTACAATCTTTCAACCAAAGGTGCACCCACCTTACAATCATTTCATCTAGACCACACTGGCTTACTTTGTTCTGTTCAGAGACAGTCAGAGAATGAATGATTCTGAAAGAAAGATTTATTTTTTCACAGCTCTCCCCGCTTTTTTTTCCATTTTTAATCAGGGGACTCTTCCCCTCTAGCAATACGCTGAAATGCAAACCCTGGCTCTGGATCTTTGCCTGGTTTGATTGCAATGAAGACATCAGATTTATTTCAGCAGGTGTTACTGCAGCTGAACACTGCTGGGTGAATTTCTGAGCAAGGTTGCTGGAGCTGTGACAGCTTTCCACTACTGCCACCTCCTGGCACTGATTTTTCACACACTGCCTATCCTTCAGCTTTATGTCCTGTCCTGGAGTGGCTGGGCAAATCTTGCTCTGAGACAGGATAAGTTCAAGATGTTCTGATGCTCCAGCGATGGGCACAGTGGAGCAGAAAAGAATACATGCCATGATGCCCTCTGTAAGCAACATGGGACTGGGTGGGCAAAAAACAAAGGGGCAATGCTTTTTCTTTACAGCTCTGCTCTCAGTTCTCAGAAACTTTAGAATAAAAGCAGAGAGACCTGTGCCCCCTTCAGGGACTGGAAACACTAAGACTGACAGCCACAAAGACATTTAAACAAGCAAGGAGTCCTGTGGCACTTAAAGACTAACAAATTTATTTATCGCATGAGTTTTCGTGGGACAAAATCCCACTTCGTCAGATGCTTTAAGGCGCCTGACTGCCACTGAAATCACTGGAAATTAGAAGCCGCAGGCCCTATCAGGGGGCTGAGTGCAGAATTCGGCCCTCTGATCCATTCCCTCGTGTCTGGCATGACCCAGTCCAGTTTTACCATTCCAAATGATAGGTCTTCTCCCTTTTCTCTTAGGGAGGCTACTCCATGATGGCGTAACAGATTTCACTGTCAGGAAGTTTAACTTGATAATCAATTTATTTTTCCTTCTCATTATTCCACCCCATTGCTTCTAATCATACTTTCTGGGATCTCCTTCCTTCCTAAGAAATAACCTAGTCTTTCCTACAGGATGACTCCTTGCCCGGGAGATATTTCTCTTTTGCCTGGCATCTGAGTGGCCGCTGGTCTGGAGTCTTTCCCTCACTCTGAACTCACCTCCTCCTCTTCTTACGTGTGGATTTCTTTTTCTTTTTCTTCCCCCTGGATGGGGGTGGTGGTGTGTACTCCTCATCACGAGAGGGGCTGCTTGAGAGAAAAAAGGACAAGGAGTTGACCTATATCCATCACTGTTCATCAATTTCCCTTATTCCCAGATAGTTCTAATTGAGGGACATTTTCTGAATCTTTTTGCCGCATCAGGAAAAACTGGGTTCAATGGCAGATCTACCATGAAGGATAAATGTTTAATTACCATGTCATGAGTAATTGGGGCATGCTTTAAATTAACTGTCTCCTCTCAGGATTTAGCGTACGTATAATGAGATTGTACAGCATGGTACTCACATGCCAGTTGATTATTTAAAAAATATTTATCGAGGTTAACAGCTCCAT
This sequence comes from Podocnemis expansa, assembly GCA_007922195.1. Lineage (NCBI taxonomy): Eukaryota > Metazoa > Chordata > Testudines > Podocnemididae > Podocnemis > Podocnemis expansa. Next base: position 21,335,245 of record ML682041.1, read on the forward strand.
AACAGATTTATAAGTTTTCTTCCCCTCAGTAAATACGTTTTAAATAATTAATTGGCAGTTAATTCGCATACAATAATTATGGCAACTAGATGAATTTCTCCAAATTTAATAAGAGAGTTAATGTATATTAAACAGCAATTGATTACCAAAATGTATTTATTGAGGTGTTACGGTATTGTAATGAGATAGCTCTCTTATACACAGTTGTTAAACCTCAAAAAATACAGAGTTCAGCCAGCCTAGGCCCTCCTGGCCATGTGGCTAGGCTGAGTATCTTGAAGTCCTCCTAAGATGGTATTTCTTTCACAGAAGCCAGCAGCTTCTCCACTCAAAGTGTCTGCCTTCCTTTTAATTTCCCCTTTTAAATTTTGGAACATACAGCACATAATCACATTATGTTTAAATTAATTGCAAATATGGTAGTTAAATGAATTGAGGGCACTTGGTTTAAAATGTGGCAGTTTTATTTGTTAAAACAAACAAGGATTCCTCTGTCACTTTTAGAGACTAACAAATTTACTTAATGCATGAGCTTTCGTGGGAGAAAATCCCACTTCATCAGATGCTTGAAGATGGGGAATTTACAGAATGGGAGGAAAAATAAATGCAGGGAAGTGTAAGTCAAATGATCAGGTCAGACTGTTTCAGCAGATCAGAGTAGTTGCTTAGATTTAAACAGTGGGGAATAGCACATTAGAAGGTGGGGAGGTAGAGAGAGGGGAAGGAGTTTATTTGTTGTTTTTCATTAACCAAACCAAATGTTCTTAGGCAGGAAGGAAGTGTTGACTAGTGGGTAAAACAAGTCATAATGAGTCAGGATCCCCAGACTATATTCCTGGCTCTGTCACTGACCCGCAGTGACACGTTGGCCCAGTCACTGGCGGTAGGATTTTCAAATGAGCTCAGCAATGGCTGAAGCACAACTGTACATGTCTGGAAATTCCACATGATGATAGCCAAGCCCCTATAAAGATCAGCTGAATTGTAGGTGCTAATGACCATTGAAGGTTAAGTTGAAGAGAATCTTGGTTTGGCAAGCCAAAAATGAAGGCATCCAAAATTAGTGGCTACTTTTGAAAACACGGCTTACACCCTCCCGAGCCTCAGTTTCCCCACTTGTAAAATGAGAAGCAGCTCCTGTGTCAAAGGCACGTTGTGAGACTTAGCTACTATTTGCAAAGTGCTTCAGGAGAGACCCTCAGAGTCAGAAACCACACTGGCCTAGACTAGGAGCTAGGGGATAATTAACCAAGTCTTAAAAAATGGAAACCATCAGCCCATGGAGATATTTAAAATGACAAGGCTGCAGAGGAAGGGGGACAAGCTGTTTGGCAGCTGTCACTGATTTACATTCAGGGCTTTCACTGCCCTTTACAGGGCCTAGGGTAAAACAGGTCTTATCTACGGCTTGAATTACTACCAAAATGCTGCTACCATAAAAAGCCGATTGTTTGGTGCTTTTAATACACTTTTTTATTGCTCTACAAAACTAAACATGATGCTAATGTTTTGTTCATGAGCCATGAATAACTGAACAGCTAAGTATTTCAGGAATGTGTAAAGAAAATCTGCATTGCCAGGGCTCAGGTGGTAAATGTCTGTGTAGCAAGCAGAATGTCCCTCCCTTTCTGGCCTGAGTTACTTATCTGCATTACTCATGACTCAGGAGCAGCTTGCTCCCCGACAGGAAGGATGGTGTGGTTGACACAGCCCTAAGTCTCAGAAGATCTGCCTTCAATTCCTTGGTTTTACCTGGGTGACCGTGGGAAAGTCAGTCAGGAATAGAGCCTCAAAGACACTTACATGCCTAACTCCCCAGCTCCCTAACGACTTTTGAAGATCCAGCCTTAACGCCTCTGGGCCTCAGCTCCAATCTGAAAAATGGGGATCATACACCTGTTCCTCACCCTTCCTTTTCTGTTTTGATAATGAATCTTTCAGCAGAGGCTGCCTCTCATCACTTGTTAGTGATCTTTGATGGGGCTCCAGGCACTATGCTATAAATACATAATATTAATAATGATAAATAGCCTTGTCTGTTTCAGTGATTGTTCTTGCACAGTAAGGTACCACAGAACATGTGTAAATGCAATACAGTCTAGGTCTAAACTACTACAATATCAGCAAGCCAAGTCCAGTCTAACATCACCTTCTGATGGAGGGTAAACAATACAATTCTTCCAGTTTACTCTTTCTTTATGTTATTTTGCCAGTGCCCCAGTACTACACTGTCAAGTGATGCACAGTGGGCTATGACAGCATCCACGAGGAGAAGTGCAAGATGGAGGGCACTGACCAGGTACCAGGGACTACTGCCACAACACTGGAGCTGGATGGGGAGCCTGTGGCAGGGGGAGGACACTGGCAGCTGGTTACCTCTGGCGGTAGGCAGTGCTCCACCCCTGCCCACAACCCACCCTCTGTTGTGGTGAAGAATCGTTATGCGGTGCTAGAGACGGTGAAGGAGGTGGAAGAGGAGACGCCATGCACCCCCGAGGCTGGGACGATCACAGCCACCACAGCTAGGAGGAAACGTAGAGTTGTGGTGGTTGGGGACTCACTTCTGAGGGGGACGGAGGCACCCATCTGTCGCCCTGACAAGATCTCTCGAGAGGTATGCTGCCTGCCAGGTGCCCGCATCCGAGACGTTACGGAGGGATTGTCGAGAATCATCCGCCCCTCTGACTACTACCCCATGCTTCTCATCCATGTAGGAACCAATGATACTGCGAGAGGTGATCCTCGGCAGATCAAAGGTGACTTCAGGGCTCTGGGAGCGCGGGTGAAGGAGTTTGGAGCACAGGTGGTGTTCTCCTCAATTCTTCCGGTCAAGGGTAGAGGCCTGAGCAGAGACAGATGCATCCTGGAGATGAACGTTTGGCTGCGAAGATGGTGTCGTCAGGAGGGCTTTGGCTTCCTTGACCATGGGTTGCTGTTTCAGGAAGAAGGACTGCTAGGCAGAGATGGACTCCATCTTTCGAGGAAGGGGAAGAGCGTATTTGGACGCAGACTGGCTGACCTAGTGAGGAGGGCTTTAAACTAGGTCTGAAGGGGGAAGGAGACCAAAGCCCACAGGTAAGTGACTATGTGGGAGACCAGGGGGATGGGATGGAACTTGGGGAGTGCCGGGACTGTAACTACAGGGATAGAAGAGAGGATAATTGGAACATGCGGGGGGAATCAAATAACTTTCTTAGATGCTCTAATGAAGCCCTAATGCCTGAGGCAGGTGGGGGAGGTCAACACCAAAAGAAAATCCAGGGAGGTAGATACAATAGAATTGAAAATCAAAATGGGACAGTAGGGCAATCAGCTGGGTATCTTAGGTGCCTATACACAAATGCAAGGAGCCTGGGAAACAAGCAGGAGGAATTGGTAGTACTAGCGCAGACAAAGAACTATGACATGATTGGGATAACAGAGACGTGGTGGAATAGTTTGCATGACTGGAGCTCTGCAATAGATGGGTATAGACTGTTCAGGAAGGACAGGCAGGGAAGGAAAGGGGGAGGAGTAGCACTATATGTCGAGGAGCTCTATGACTGCTCAGAGCTTCATTATGAAAGTGGAAACAAGCCAGTTGAAAGTCTGTGGGTTAAGTTTAGAGGGGAGAGCAACAAGGGGGATGTTGTGGTAGGTGTCTGCTACAGACCACCGGATCAGAAGGAGGAGGTGGATGAGGCATTCTGTGTACAACTGACAGAAGTTTCTAGAGCACAGGCCCTGGTTCTCATGGGGGACTTCAATTACCCTGACATCTGCTGGGAGGCCAATACAGCAGTGCACAGGCAATCCAGGAAGTTTCTGGAGAGTGTTGAGGACAACTTCCTGGTACAAATGCTGGAGCAACCAACTAGGGGCCTTGCGCCTCTCGATCTGCTGCTCACAAATAGAGAAGAATTTATCAGGGAAGTAAAAGTCAATGGCAGCCTGGGTAGCAGTGACCATGAAATGATTGAGTTCAAGTTGATGATTAAAGGAAAGAAGGAAAGAAGCAAAACACAGACCCTGGACTTCAGAAAAGCAGATTTTGTCTCCCTCAGGGAACTGATGGGCAGGATCCCTTGGGAGGCTGATCTGAAGGGGAAAGGTGTCCAAGAGAGTTGGGTGCATTTTAAAGAAACCCTGCTAAGGGCACAGGAAGATACAATTCCGATAAGGAGAAAGCACAGCAAATGTGGAAGGCGCCCACTGTGGCTTAACAGAGAGCTCTGTACTGAGCTGAAGCATAAAAAGGATGCTTACAGGAAGTGGAAGCTAGGACAGATGACTAAGGAGGCATATAAAGACATTGCTCGGGACTGCAGGGATAAAATCAGAAAGGCCAAAGGACAAATGGAGTTGCGACTAGCAAGGGATGTGAAGGATAACAGGAAGGGGTTCTACAAGTATATCAATAACAAGAAGAGGATCAGGGATGGTGTAGGTCCCTTACTGAATGGGGCAGGCATCCTCGTGACAGAGGATGAGGAAAAAGCTGAAGTGCTCAATGCTTTTTTTACTTCAGTTTTCACAAGCCGGGTCAGCTCCCAGCCCACTACACTAGGTACGGGGGACTGGGGAGAAGAAGAGAGGCCCTTGGTGACAAAAGGTCAGGTTAGGGACTGCTTAAAGAAACTAGATGTGCACAAGTCCATGGGGCCGGATGAACTGCATCCGAGGGTGCTGAGGGAGCTGGCTGATGAGATAGCAGTACCGTTGGCCATTATCTTTGAAAACTCGTGGCGAACAGGGGAGGTGCCAGAGGACTGGAAAAAAGCAAATATAGTACCTATCTTCAAGAAAGGCAAAAAGGAGGATCCAGGGAATTACAGACCTGTCAGCCTCACCTCAATCCCTGGAAAAATCATGGAGCAGCTTCTCAAAGAATCCATCCTGAAACACTTGGAGGAAAATAGAGTAATCAGGAACAGTCAGCATGGATTCACCAAGGGTAAATCATGCCTGACCAACCTCATCGCCTTCTATGATGAGATGACTGGATTTGTGGATGCGGGAAGAGCCATTGATGTGATATACCTTGACTTTAGCAAGGCTTTTGATACGGTTTCCCACAGCATTCTCATTGGCAAATTAAGGAAGTATGGGTTAGATGCATGGACTGTAAGGTGGATAGAAAACTGGCTAGAACAACGGATTCAGCGTGTAGGAATCAATGGCTCCATGTCAAGTTGGCAGGCAGTAACAAGTGGTGTGCCCCAGGGGTCGGTCCTGGGGCCAGTTCTGTTCAATGTTTTCATTAATGATCTGGATGATGGGATAGATTGCACACTTAGTAAGTTTGCAGATGATACCAAACTGGGGGGAATGGTAGACACCCTAGAGGGCAGGGACAGGATTCAGGGAGACCTAGACAAATTGGAGCAGTGGGCCAAGAGGAATCTCATGAGGTTCAACAAGGATAAGTGTAAAATTCTGCACTTGGGATGAAAAAAACCCATGTACTGCTACAGGCTGGGGAGTGATCAGCTAAATAGCAGCACTGGAGAAAAGGACCTGGGAGTCACGGTGGATGGGAAGCTGGATATGAGTCAGCAGTGTGCTCTTGCTGCCAAAAAGGCCAATGGCATACTGGGCTGCATCAGAAGAAGTGTTACCAGCAGATCAAGGGATGTGATCATTCCCCTCTATTCTGCACTAGTGAGGCCACATCTGGAATACTGTGTCCAGTTTTGGGCTCCCCACTACAAAAAGGACATGGACAAATTAGAGAGAGTCCAGAGGAGGGCAACCAAAATGATCAAAGGGCTGGAGCACAAGCCCTATGAAGAAAGACTGAAGGAACTAGGCTTATTTAGCCTGCAGAAGAGAAGACTGAGGGGGGATTTGATAGCAACCTTCAACTACTTGAAGGGTTGCTCCAAGGAGGAAGGAGCTCGACTGTTCTCCATAGTAACAGAGGGCAGAACGAGAAGCAATGGTTTCAAGTTACAGCTGGGGCGGTCCAGGCTGGATATTAGGAAAAACTTCCTTACTAGGCGAGTGGTGAAGCATTGGAATAAGCTGCCTAGGGAGGTGGTGGAATCTCCATCTCTGGAGGTGTTCAAGTCCCAGCTAGACAAAACCCTGACTGGGATGATCTAATGGGAGTGGTCCTGCTTTTTTTGGCAGGGGGTTGGACTAGATGACCTCGTGGGGTCCCTTCCAACCCTATGATTCTATGATTCTATGATCTGTATAATTTTTCTATTCATCTTTCACTGTGATTGTATAATTGGATGGCAGTTATGCCATGCAAGGATCCATTTTGAATGCTCTACTGTATTGTTATGGTGTCACATGTCCTGCAGCATCATGTATGTGTACAGAGGCCAGAGAATTACATGACAAAGGTAATGCAAAGTTGATTGCCTAACTCAGGGAGAAGGCAGCAAATCACAGGGCAGCCAAGAGGAAGGGGAAATGAAAAGGAAGGCAGATCTTTTGAGTGAAGACACTGCTGGCTTCTGTGAGAGAAACACCATCTTCAAAGGACTGCAACATACTTAGCCTATTGACATGGCCGAGAGGGCCTAGGCAGGCTGAATTCCACCAAACAGCCAGTCTTGTCAGTAAGAACAAAGAGAACAAGCTAAAGTGCAATCCTGGATAGTGTCATTAGATCAGAAAGATTTTTTATCTTTTATTTGACAATGTTAAGTCTTGACTCTGTTATTAAATAATTGTGCATTGCTTTGCTATGTGCTCACTTAAAATCATATTCTAATCAATAAACTAGTGTTGGTTTTATGTAAAGCTGTGTGGACTTCAGAAGCTGTGAACCAGAGTGGCTGGGCCCATCCATTTCTTTGACAAATGGACAGACGTGAGTTTATGGTTATTGGGGCTGGGTCCCAATCTCTGTAGGATGGGAGTTCCTGGTGTGGTGTCTGGGCGTTCACGTGGGGACCATCCCATTGGTGCCTTGTGGGCACCCCCTGTTCCCTCACCTGCCTTGGACTGATTGCATTCAGCAGGCTCGTGTGGACTGGTTCAGAAGTGAGTGGTCACTTGGCAAAGTGAGGTAAGTTGGGGTTCAGGACTGGGTACTGGGGGGGGGGGTCACAGTGGCACACTGGACCAGATTCTGGGAGCAGCCTGTCACACCCATGAACCACTAGGCTTTCGCTAACTCCCAGGTATCTGATGACTTGATCACTTTACCCTCCCCTGAAGTAGCCCCTCTGAGGCGACATGTGGCAAATGTTGAACAGTATGCAGCAGCACCACTCAATTTAGAACAGCAAATGGAGGCTGCTGCATCCACTGCAGAGAAATTCAGCGCCTCTGACCTTGTGACAAATTCCCTTGGGAGCTGGATGACTGCAAATTTCCAGAACACAAGGTAAGAACAGCCGCTCGGCTTTGGCTTCCACACCCAGACTGGCAAAACAACAGACTGATGTCCAGAGTAACATGGGAAGGAAGGTGGCTGAGGTTCTGGGGGGAGACATGCCTACCAAGGCCTGCACTTTGTAGCAGAGGAGGCCCCAAGAGATCCATCCACCGCATTAGCCATCCCGCCCCCTGCTAGGTCTGGCTTCACTCTGAACATCTCCCATTCCCACAGCCACCCAGCCCCAACACGGCAGTTTATGAGAGCTGACTTTGCCTTAGACCAAGATGATGCATGGTCCCTGCTAACTTGCCACTCCCATGGACGTGGCCACAAGCCTCTTTTACGGAACTCGCCCAAGTAGCATCTACGATGTCTGTTACTCTTCTCATCAAGAACTGAAAAAGATTTAACCTATCAGGATGTAGGACTCTGACTGGCAGGGTGCCCCTGCCTAAAACAACCAATGGCTTGTTCCGGATTGGCCATGCCCGTTTCTTTACTGGAACACCTGGTTCTGGAGAGGGATGGGAACTGCAGACACTGCAAAGGAGGCCGTGAAGTCATGGGTATGATGACAGCTGCCTTTGGAACAGATTCCTAGAGGCATTCCTGCTCCCTGAGAAAACTCTGCCAGAAAGGGGGAAGGAATCTGAGCAGGAAAAAATGAAGATCTGCCCCAGATATTAACCGGCAATATTTTTAATATTGCTATGGTAACACCTAGGAACCACAGGTGATATTAGAGCACTGTTGTAGATAAATAGTGAGAAACAGATCCTACGCCAAGGAGCTCACAGGCTTAGCAGACAGGTGAGAGAAGTATTTCTACTTCCATTTTACTCATTAGGGAATAAGGCATGAAAAGATTAAGAGACCTGTCCAAGGTCAACTAATGAGTCTGTAGCAGAGAATTGAACACAGCTCTTCTGAGCCCCAAGTTCAGTGTCTTATAACACCATTCATTCTCTCTGCTCTCATGACCTTCTATCTATCTATCTATCATGATTAATTTATTTCAGTAGGCACCGTGGCTGCTCAACACCTCAAAATACAGCTATTCAGTTCTCAGCCCATTCCATTGCATCCTGACAGCGTATCCAGATATTTTTCAGTTTTACCACCTCTGTGGCCCAGCAGGCGACAGGAGAATGAAACTCCTCCCAGTCCCATGCAGATTCTTGTAGAGCCTTTCCTGGTTTCTGCAGATAATTTCTTTTGTCTTTGATGTAGAAACTTTTTCCCTGAGCTGATCTGATTGGAATTGTTTCTCTCCGATTGCAATCAAAGTCTAATTAAAATTACACTTTAAATTACTGTGCTGGTTAGCTTGAAATCTGAAGATATGCAATGTGTTTTATTTCTCTGTCTCTAGCAGCTTTAACCAAATGGCTAGGCTTTAATCCCAGCACTAATTTAAGAGGCAGGGCTCGGAAAAGCTGTTCAAGTCATTTCTAAACTTTTGATTCATTTCCCCCTTTTCAAGTCCCCTCAAGATAAGTAAGAATTGATACCACATCTTTGCTAACAAGCTCTGCATGGTTTGTCTGTGATCTAGGCACAGGCAGAAGGGAATCTCTTATGGTGAGTCCCAATGGCTAGCACCTTCTCCACCCACACAGCAGGGTACAGGGATGCTGCCTTCAGACCACCACTTCGCCCAGTCTGAAATGATGGATTTGCTGCACCTTTATTCAAGTGCCAACTGTGGGCAGCCATTTTGGAAGAGAGAGTCTGTGGCTGCTGCGGGGTCTGGGAGGAGTGGGTGGTGTGGTGAATATAGGGGCACTGCAGGAACCCTGATGCCACAAGGGGAAGAATAATGAAGCTGTTGGGGGAGAGAGGGGCTGTCTGCTAATAAAACAGGGCTGAGCAATAAAGGCCTGCACCTGAGAGGCAGGGTTGATGCCATCACCCTCGAAGTGAAGCAGGAAGCCAGGTTATCCAGAGGAGACAGGGGACAAGCTCGGCCACATGAGTTAATGGAGCAACTCACCTGCTGTAGCTTCTCACTGGCAGTGAAATGGAGACAGCAGCAGAGCCGGGTCTCCTTGCAGTGCTGGGGACAGACTTTTGGGGATCCCATAGGGCAAGGGTAGGAAGAAGGCCACGTCTACCCCTCCCCACAGAGCCCCACCTATTGCATTAGTCACTGCTCTCAGGAAGAGCTTTGGGGCTGGGCTCTCACCTGCGAGACTTGTGGCGGGCATACGCTCTGTCGTCCTTTCCCTTCACACAGCCGTTAGTGTTGGAGGCCTCTCGAGCTGCATTTCCGCTTGGCTTTTCCAAGTGTCTGTCCTCTGCTGGGCATGGCAGGCAGCTTGGCGTCTCACTGCTGGGCAACAGATCAGAGAAACAGAGCAGTGAGGTGGCTGTTCTTCCAGAAGCTGTGAATGATTTGCAGTTGAAATGGTCATGCAGTGGATGGGCAAAAGGAAGGGCATTTTCCATTTACCAAATGGGGAACTGAGGCCCAGGGAAATGGAAGGAACTGCCCAGAGTTAGCCACTGACTTCCAGGACCTTATGCGAGGGCTCTGCTTGTGAGCTCCGTCAGGCAGGAGGTGGTGTGGGTGGGTTGAAAGGAGAGCTTTGTGGGAAAGCTTAGGGTATGTCCACACGTCTCTTTTATTTTGAAATAACACTGGTTATTTCAAAATAAAAAAGATTAGATCCACACATTTTCTCATTTTGAAATGACAGGCTCTGTCATTTTGAAATAAGAACCGTCATTTCGAAACAGCTTAAACCCCATTCATTTTGAAACGGCTGTTATTTCGAAACAGTTATTTTGAAATAACGCCGTTTGGACATGTTGTTTTGAAACAACACCATTGTTTTGAAACAACATGTCCAAACGGCCTTATTTTGAAATAACACCCATTTCGATATCAGGCTTTCCCTTAATTCGAATTAACATTTTCTTAATTTGAATTAACATATTTTGAAATAAGGACTTTATTTCGAAATAACTCATTTTGAAATAACTTATTTCAAAATAACGATGTATGTGTGGACATAGCTTTATAGGGGCTGTGGGTGGATTGGTGTTTTGTACTTAATAGGCATCTAAAGCCAAGGGTAGCAGAACTGGGCAATGGAGGGGGCTAGCCCCGCTGAGCTGAAACTATATTGGGGCAAGTTGCATCTATGTTTTTGTCCTGCCCATGTTCTTCTCCCCACAGAGGTGACAATGGGACCCAACAGGGAAAGAGCAGTCATGAAAGCACATATCATGCCAAGGACTCCTTGGCTTAACAATGTCCAACCTTGCAACCATCATGTACCCTGGTGGATATACCTGGGAGATACTCAGGGAAGGACCCAGAGCATGCATGGCAGCTGCCATGGTCAGGTGGGAGATGGGACTGAATGCTTAATACTCTGGATAGGAGAAACAGAGGCTAGGAGAATGGCAAAGATGGCTCTAGGGTTACACTCAGTTCTCAGGGATGGCTGGGGGGAATTCAGTAACAATAACATAGCTGGTGCCGGCAGCTCAGGCTGCAGTTATGAGCTAAGAACTGACAATATCAGAGAAGGAAAATAGTTCTTAGCCTTAAAATAATGCAGTTAGTATTTAGACAGTATGAAACGTTTGTTGCATGCACAATTCTCACTTGCAGTGCTCTGTACCAATAAAGCTCACAGTGTTTGCTCTGACACTAAACCATCCCCAGTCAGGAAAGAACCATCACCCTGTGTGAAATCATGATCTCCTGCCCAACAAACGAAGGCCCATTGACTCCACGCAAACCATTGTGGAACACTGGAAGACAAAAGACTTTGTTGATTGCTCCCTCTCCTGCCACCGTATGAAGATGAGACATACCTGTGAACTTGACCCATCATCTTGAACTCTGGGGGAAGGGGAATAAAAAATCCCTGACAAGAAGAAACTGGATCTTTTGGGCCATTTGAACTCTGAAGGGCTGGAGACTCTAAATTGAAGCCAAGATCCCAAGGGGCTGCTTGAATTGACAGATCTCTACAACTCTTGTCAGTCTTAGGATTTAGATGAGAACTCACTGGTGTGTATCCAGTTGCTTGCTTTACCCTGAAAACAACTCTTATTCCTCTTTTCCTAAATAACAAATTTTGCTGTAAGATTGAGGGTAGCAGATGATCTGGGGGTGACTGATCTCTTCGGACTGGAAGCAATCTGAATGTGCAGTGATTTTTGGTGGAAGGGACCATTTAGCACTAAGAGTGGAGAGTCTAGGGGAGGCAACAAGACTCCATTGTACAACAGTGAGAGAGACCCAGGAACTCACATTTGGGGAAATCCAATTACAGCATACACTATTTGGGGTGCCTGTCCTGAGCCAGGCATGAGCCACTCCAGACAGTATGAAAGTAATGAGAGCCCCTTTTGGCCTTTTTCTTAGATTATTCATCTACCTTTTCAAGACCATGCCCCTTCTTATGCACAGTTTGGGGTTGGGCTGCTGTCAATTGGTAATACACATAAAGAGAATATTGGACACAATACTAACAGCCACACCACTGGGATGACAATGAACTGGCTGACTGGCAACAGAAAAGCCAAGAAACCAAGAACGGAAAAGATGGTCCCTCTAGCTGGAGATGAGACTCAGTACAGGAAAGCCTGCCCTACCACTGCTTCACGCCATCTTTGCTTAACAATAATTAGAAGATTTCAGCACTGGGGCTCTCAAGGCAGCACCCTTTGGCGAGCATTAATTATTCTAGAAAAATGATGCTCAGTTGATGAAAGTGTTAGGTGTCTCCTCTTTCCAATTCCTGGTACTTCAGGACAACAGATTTTGGAACCAAACAAGGTGTTCTCCTGCGTGCAGCCAAGCTGTGCAAGGAAAAATTCAGTCGCTGGAGTGTTTATGTGCAAGTTAACCTGCTGTCAAGTGATGTGCCATTCTTTGTCATCAGGAGCTCAGAGAACAATCATTATGAAGGAACTCAAATGTAAAATTGCAGAACTAGTAACTGTGGCATGTAACTTATCATTTAAATCCACTTCTGTACCAGATGACTGGAGGACAGCTCATGTAATGCCAATTTTTAAAAAAAGACTCCACAGGCAATCCCTGCAATCACAGGCCAGTAAACCTAACTTCAGTACTAGGCAAATTGGTTGAAAATATAGTAAAATACAGAATTATTAGCTACATAGGTGAACACCGTTTGTTGGGGAAGAGTCAATAAGACTTCTGTAAAAGGAAATCATGCATCACCAATCTAACAGAATTCTTTGACTGAAGTAAACAACATATGGAAACACAATCCAGTCAACAGAGTGTGCTTAGATTTTCAGAAAGTCTTTGACAAGGTCCCTCACCAAATGATTTTAAGCAAAGTGAGAGAGAAGGTCCTCTCCTGGATTGGTAACTGGTTAAAAGATAGGAAGCAAAGGGTAGGAATTAATAAATGGTCCTTTTTCACAACAGAGAGAGGTAAATAGTGGCATCCCCCAGGGGTCTGTATTGAGACCAGTACTGTTCAACATATTTATAAATGATCTGGAAAAAGCATAAACAGGGATGTGGCAAAATTTGCGGATGAAGCAAAACTATTCAAGAGAGCTAAGTCCAAAGCAGACTGTGACGAGTTACAAAGGGATCTCACAAAACAGGATGACTGGGTGACAAAACGCTTGATGAAATTTAATGTTGATAATGCAAAGTAAGGCACATTGGAAAGCATAATCCCAGCTATACTTATAAAATGGGGTCTAAATTAGCTGTTACCACTCAAGAAAGAGATCTTGAAGTTGTGTGGATAGTTCTCTGAACGTCCACTCAATGTAAAAGTTTGCAGAATGTTGCGAATCATTAGGAAAGGGATAGATAATAAGAAAGAAAATATCATACTGCCTCTCTATAAATCCATGGCATGCCCACATCTTGAATACTGTACGCAGATCTGGTTACCCCGTATAAGAAAAGATATCTTGGAATTGGAAAAGGTACAGAAAAGAGCAAATAAAATGATTAGGGTATGGCAAAGCTTCCATATGAGGACAGATTAAAAAAACCAGACCTTTCAGCTTAGAAAAGAGGCAGCTAAAAGGGGGGATGTGACAGAGGTCTATACAATCAAGACTAGTGTGGAGAAAGTAGATAAGGAATTGTTATTTACTCCTCATAACACAAAAAGTAGGGGTTAACAAATTAAATGAACAGGCAGCAGGTTTAAAACAAACAAAAGGAAGTATTTCTTCACCCAACATAGTCAACCTGTGGAACTCATTGCCAGAGGATGTTGTAAAGGCTAAGATAACAATGGGGGCTTAAAAAGAACTAACTAAGTTCACGAAGCATAGGTCCATCAGTGGCTATTAGCTAGGATAGGCAGGGATTGCTCTTTGCCTGAGGCTGGGAATGGGCAAGAGGATGGATCACTTGATGATTATCTGTTCTATTTGGTTCACTGGAAGCACCTGCAGTGGCTATTATTGGAAGAGAGGATACTGAGCTAGAGGGTCAATTGGTCTAACGCAGTCTGACTGTTCTTTTCTTCTTCTTTCTATCCCAGGGCAGGAAGCTACCCCAGGCAGTAGGATGCTGGTAAAAACCAAGGGTGAGCAGATGACCCAAAACTCACTGCTTGCCAAACTGGCTTGGGCAATATGGTGTTTCTGATGCCTGCTTAATCAAGTGAGGTGGCTGCTACTAAGCACTGAGTAGGAAAAAGAAGGGAACATGGGCTGGCACATCCCTGCCAGGCAGGAAACCAAACAAAGGAGAAAGCAAATATTCCGCTGCGTCAATGTAAATATCTCCCATGTGTCTTGGATCCCTAATGAAATCCTACATCTTGGATTCAGACAAGACACGATCAGGCAGTTCATGGGCCTGTCAGCAAGTTGGAATTTACAATTTACATCTGACAACCATAACTGAATGTAGGTCATGACTGCCCCTTCCCACCCCCACCTCTCTCCTGAGCCATGGTGCTTTATGAGCAAACAGCTCCTCACCATTGCATTCCCAGCCAGAGTCACAGTCAGCCTTCACACTCACTCCTAGACCTATTATGCGTCCACTGAAAGGTGGCTGAATTCAGAATAGAACATACATTTTAATGAAATGCTTACATGTATGCACCAGAGAAATAGAGCAGAATCAAAAAGAAGAGCCGAGGTCAAGGCACTTTATCAATGCTGCCAAAAAATGAGTCTTTCAAATCTATCCCAACTGTCTTCCACGCCACTAGTTCTCAACCTTTCTCAGGTTATGACACACTTGGCAGCATATTGCAACCCTACAGGATATATCAGCCCACCCACCCCAGGCCAAATCCAGCCATCTCCCCAGCTCTCCATCACATGCATCACTGTGTGGCAACACAGTAATGTGTCAGAGAATCATAGGGCTGGAAGG